>JABUQX010001218.1:0-17500 GCA_015478945.1 Trachelipus rathkii
TGAAAGCAGACTTTTGTTTCATCAACGCGTAAAACTGAGATTAAAAGGAACAGGCGGAGGAGAGAACAACACGAAAGCATTTTCTCTAACGCACCTCACTCGTGTCTTCGTCATTACAAATGAGAAGGAATGAGATCGCCCTTCCCGTGAAGTTTCAACAGATCCAAAACATCAGCAATGCAGACGTTACAACCCTAACGCAATTTCCAGGCCTTTCTGCAAGAAATACTTGTACCTGAAACGCGGAACAGGCTGCGTAAAAAAGTCTGTTCATTCGTTCCGTTACACTCATGGGCGGACCCATTGGGTGCAGCGAGTCAATTTGTTCCGACGCTGAAGATTTGATGAAACTATCTGCAGCTAATGAATGACTATACCAGCAACAAGGTCTCAAGTGCTTTGCAATCCCACTCTAAACAAATGATACTCCATCAACATTGCCCAAAGCAACCAGTGCTGTGAGAGTACGATCAAAAGTTATGCAAGACTTTCACGACTCCTACCGCAACAAGGACAACCTCCCACTGAGGTTCATACCGTCCAATGGTATTTTCGTGATAATTGACTTCCTTGTGTGTTGATTGACGGCCTCCATAATGTTGTAGTATATGTGACATCTAAAACTTGTATTCAAGTTTTTTTAATCTGGGCTTACAGAGACCTCCGAAGACAATGGGAAAAAAAGCGCTGATTAAATAAAATTTTTAAAATCATATTGTGCATGAGATTTTTTTTTATCCAAATCACGCTTGAAAGTAAGAATTTTATCTAATTTTAATGTACAAGCTCATCAAATTATGATACAGGGAAACGAGGTTGTTGAAAGTCATCACCCTATATATATATATATATATATATATATACTATATATATATATATATATATATATATATATATATATATATATATATATATATATATATATATATATATATATATATATATATATCATATATATATATATATATATTTTATTATATATATATATATATATATATATATATATATATATATACAAAGACTGATCTCTATATTTTTTAATACCCCTTTTTAAGAGATCACCTTGCAATAGCAAATAATAAGATAGTTTTTGGATTAGCGAAACTCTGCTCTGTTTATTGCTTTATTAATTATTTCTAATGTCTAATTTACAGTAACACAAATTAAGTTAATTCACTGTTGTTAAAGATTAAATGTTTAAACTTTAAAGATCAAATTATTATTTTAAATCTGACTCTAATTAATTTATAAATTTTGAGCCAACGATAGCGCCAAAAATGCTATCGCTTTGGCCTCTCAACTCTTAATGCCCTTCCTCCCAATAGGGCGCAGTGACAGCCCTTGGGAGAAAGAGTCTCATTGGTTACTTTAATAATATAAAAAAGAATGAAACAGTTATGTAGGATTTTATAACATGTAAGCTTATTTACCTTTACACAGGACAGGACTTTCTTTGTACAAGATTTCTTATAGCTGTACATCAGAAATCCGTTCGTAAGAGAACGGTCTTGGTTGCACTTACATACGACCTTTATAATTTTATATGGACCGATTTCATGGTATATATATATATATATATATATAATATATTATATAATATATATAATATATATATATACATACGGTATGAAAGTCTCGATTTTTATATATTATATATGTTGTGTGTGTGTGCGCGCTGCAAACTTTTCGCTCGCGTATGTACGTGTATTTGTGTGAAATTGTATGTAATTAATTCAAAAGGTAACAGTGGATAATCGATTTTTGTTTCAATTTCCCGTTTTGTTTGCTTTAAGTTATTATCAGAGGCGTTAAGTCCTTCTTTTATTCTACCCATTTGATTTATTCTCAAGTCTCTGGAACGAACAATCATTACTGATACGATCAACGTTTGCTTAAAAAAAATAAATATTTTGTGTATTTGAAAGAGAGTGTGTGTTTTTGTGTGTGTGTTTTTGTGTGTGTGTTTTTGTGTGTTTGTGTGTGAGGATGTGTGTGTGTGTGAGGATGTGTGTGTGTGTGTATGTGTGTGTGTGTGTGTGTGTGTGTGTGTGATGTGTGTGTGTGTGTGTTTGTGTGTTTGGTATGGTGTACTATAAGAAATACTTACTGTGGACATCTGCATTTATGTACCGTGCATTCTAACCCTTCAACACATTCGTTCGAATCGTTGCAATCTTCTCCAGGAATAGCCTTCCTTTCCACACAATATCCTCTGTCATAATCGAATTCATGTTTCCTGAAATTGAATCAAATCACAGTTAAAATAAAGTTAAAAATGTTTTATCTGCGTTCGGAAACTGAGCACTCACTGATACCTTGTAATTTCTCTATACTCCGTGAGCGTAGACGTCACGATTCACTACTGGCGACCGTTACAGCTACGCAAAAAAAAACGTCATATCTTTTGGGGATTTTTCATTCAACAATGTCTATCGTGTATGAGGTGCTCAATGCTTTTATCTTTGTAATTGCATAATAGCCTGATTAAATTTTAAATGATATAAAGATTAATTTAGTTTCAGAAAGCAGCTATTAAAATTTCATTTCCGATCTGAAGAAAACTCTATTACTGCAACCTAGTCCGCATTTAAAATAATTTTGAAGAAAATTTGCTGTTACTAACTTATAAAGTGGCTAGCGAGGCAAAGGCAAAGAAACTCCCCATAGGGGTGTCCGTCCTCGTTAAAGGGCAAAGGTCTTTGAGGTGCAAACAAAAAATAAATGGCCAGTTTTAAATCTTATCTTAAGATAATGGCACATTATCGCTAATGTTTAACTTAAGCGGTTCTTATAAGAACTTTGCATGACATTGCATTTCATCACAAAGCTTAAAAAAGTTTGGCACTTAATCACTTAGACACAGCCTGATAGCAGCAGATAAGCGATCATACAAGAATTATGGACAAGCCATGGAGGCTTGGTAGACGACAACCAAGCGGGAAAGAAAAAACTACACAATATAATAAGATAAACATGATACAGATTTTAAAGAAGACTAGAGTGGAAATTGTTCATTAAATAACGAAATCACTTCGAGAACACAATAACAGCGTCCTAATCAAAGGCGAAGTCCTCAGTAATCGCCGTGCCAAAAATAAACTGTAACTATACGTGCGGAACCACATTCTTTAGAGAAAAAGAAAATCGAACATGAATCTTGCATGGGCGACACAATGGCTTAAACTTTTTATCATTTTGTTCACTTCGGGAAGGGTAAAGCTATCCTTTAGATTATGAGAGAGTTTTTATTTAAAAGCCTGTTACCTGGCGGAACACAAACGTCAAAACGAACAGTTTTAGGCAACCAAGAGTAATCGAAACACAAAGAGTGATGAGTAGAGCAGGTAATATATGAATTCAGGGTGGGAAAAAACTTTCATAAAAACCTGTCATTTCAATGTTTTCCTTAAAAAATTTTTAAATAAAGAAAATAAAACTCCTTGCTGGATTTTTTAAAGCAAAAATGCGAAAAGGAAACTTGGTTTAGGCGAGGGCTTCAAAAATTAAACTATCATCCAACGATGAAGCCTATTTTTTGTAGATACGACATGTACTTTCTTTATAACATACCCAAAACCGACAGAAAACGTATAAACCTATAATATACGAATTCTGAAGCTAAAAGTTTTATTTATGTTCGTGAAGAAAACTAATTTATATAAAACCACAATAAATTTAACTTCTTACCAAGAAATCACACTGAGACCACGGACAGATTATGCAGTTAAGAACTTTTCTCCCCATTGGTCACCCCATGACTGATAGAAGCAGCAATTGTTTTGTGAATATCCGACATAAGGAATATATCTTACTTTTGAGGGGGGGACTTGCTGCTCGTGAGTTCGACATGTCAATCCGGGTTGCGGCGCACCAGGGGGACTGGGGCAGTGTTATTCTGGGGGATTTCTTCGTCTCAATATAACTACGGAACCTTGCGTCTATGCTTTCTCCGCGTATAATTTGATTTATTGTAAAAAACCAATGAAAAATGATAGTTCAGATAGTCAAATAATAAATTTCCGCGCTTACCACTTTGCCTCGACCCTCTTCGAATACTCTCGCTACTAAACTCTGCAAACCTCTCAAAAACGATTATCGGGCGATTGCACGCATCATTTTGCGTCGAGCCAGGAAAACAAAGATAAAGAAAAGAAAATAAAGAAATAGTGATATAAAAATTTATCTGTATATAATTGAAAAAGTATAGGGAGATAAAAAATGAAAACAGAAGAGAAAAATAAATATTATCTATTTTTCCCTTTTACTTAATTTCATCTTAACAGAAAAATTCCTGCGCTTAACATTGTAGAAATTAAGATATATCACTCTCTCCCACTAGAATTATAGGTATATACTATTCTTACACATTAATACTTCAATAGGTATAACTCATCTTTCATTACTCTAAAAAAACTCCTCTTAGTTCGGAACTATGAATTGTGAGATAGATAGTCTTGAGTATACACTGCTCCGCATACTATCCGGCTCAAGGGTATAAAGTAAGTTCATATAATCGCCTCTATACAATATACCAAAGGTCTTATATATACTATATACTACTACTTAGATATACTACTATTACTCATATATTACTGTAGGATTAGAGAAAACACAAGAGGAGTAACGATGATCATTGGACAGCGAGGTAAATGAACTGGGGACTCTACAAAGGGATATATTGTGATTTATCTCTGGGATATGGAAGCGCGAAAAGGTTAAGAATGGAGACAATAAGAGGGAAACCCTGCTTAGGTGTGTCGATATGATACGATGAAAGATTGTGTCAAATAGGCCGCCTAGCGCAATAGCGTTGGCTGACATGTGCATTGAATAGTAAATCTGATTCGAACTGCATTATGATCAAGTTAAATATGTCTATACAAATGGCCGTGAGAGTAAAAAGAGGTAAACTACAGCGCCAGTACTGACGTTCGGTGCTTAACGCGCGGAAGTTGCCACCTGTCTTTGACGAATATGTCGACCCGTAGGAACGTGTTAAACACACATCTCTAGACGAGCCTTTTTATCCAGGTTATATGATATTGATAAATTATAATTTACCTTGTATAGTATCTGAAAACCTACTTGAGCTCGATAAAAACTATGGGAATCCCTGTGAGTCACTCAAATAAGCCGAGACCCAAGCCACATCGGTGAATGGATGAAAGCTCACCACTGGAGAAGCATAAGCAAGGATAATCTTAGATTCCGGCGTAACAGTCTCCTTAGATGGACCTGGGTTCCCAGACACTTCCCCACCACTCCGGACAATCTTAGCGGCCCCAGGCCGCCGCGGCTGCCTCACTCGTCAGTCCCCGTGTGCCAGCCAAGAGGATTCTATTGACTCAAAAATGTAGGCTATCGCTAGCAGGATAGGATCCCTCGCGAGCATTCTGCAGAGCATGAATCATCTAATTACACAGATTAACACACATTTTGCTACCTTTTGTATGAGACTTGTTTATGATGTGTTTTGTTGTGCTGAACTCACACCTAACAGAAAGGTGGCGACATACTATACAGCTAAACCGAACCCTCAACACTAATAATATATAATCAATTAATATAACTTACGAGAGATACACCATGTAAAATGAAAGCATTATGTTACTTAAAGAATCAGTTATTCATCGTGTCATAATATTGTAGAGTAGACCAGTCGAATAATCACCACTCACTTAATATATATACTTATAGTATACTATCACCTTTTGTTGAATGTACATTTCAACTGTCTTAGTAGATATGATAGACTATTTTCTATCTGCGCGTTTCCTTATCTTCCTTCTATCTTTCCTGCGAAGAATGGGTCATAGTGCAGTGTGACGCAGTCAAGGATGAACGTGACGAGCATGACCACTGGCATCTCAATCATCCGCACCGCGTCACCTTGACAAAGCACCCAGCACATCCAACAGTAGCAAAGCACACCATGACACCACAGTCCCGATAGAAAGCCCTCATGCCTCTACCGCCCCTTTCTAGTACCATAAATTAGTGAGAACTCGTCGCACGCTCAGAAAATCCACCCTAAAAGCTTTACAAGATTCAAAGCACAGCGACAGACCCTCACTGTGGTATAGATCGCTCACATGTAGGGTTCAATCCCTTGGCCTCCAGGCTGCGAGGCCCCACATACCACTTACCGCCACTCACACAAATCCCCTGTCATTCCCCCCCCCCCCCAAAACCCTCATTTCCTCCTTTTTCTTCGCTTTCTTGGTTAAAAAAATGCACCTTTCTTTCTTGAACATCTACCACAAACTCACATTCTCTCCTTCAACAACATTCCGCTCTTTACTGAACTCAATCACTTCTTTCCTCCGCGCGCTCCTTCCCACGCCCCGAGCGTCGCGATTTCCAAACCACACTCGCCCAATATAAAATCCGCTCTACCACCACCGTACTGTCATCTCATCCTTTCCAATGCACAACCAACTCAACATTACTTCCACTACAATTTATTTCTCTCGGGTCTTACACCCCTTCCTTCCACTAACAACTCTCTCTCAAATAAGTTCCATTCCAATTTTACTTCCCCATCCCTCTCACACAGCCCTACACCTCTCCTACCAGATTGTTCCATCTCACACTGAGTCGATTTGAACTTATAGATCCGGGTGAATAACTTCCATACAACCGATTATATCCAGACCAGCTAGTATATCATATTAGGTAATTACTTACCAGGGCACACATTCTATTACTACCCGCGTCACTTGCAACTATAATATAGTAGACGCTACACAAGAATAAAAGCTTGATTGAGTCAGTATAATAGTGAGTTATAAATTGAATTTAGACTAAGTGAGTAATGATAACTAATTAAATACTACATTCACATAGCATAACCCAACTCTCATACTTAACTATATTAATATTATCACTACCTATATTAATCAATATATACTATATATATATACCTATTATACTATATATATATATATATTATCAATAAATACTTAAATTCTACCATATACTTACTATACTATTACCTAATATCCCTATATACTATAATATATATATATTCATATAATAATAACCTAGTTACACTAATACCTATAACGTATAATATACAATCATCATACTCAATAATTACTAAATATCTATAGTATCCTATCATCTAATAAATACTATATACGTAATCATTAATAATTATAATAACTATATACTCACTACCTATACTTAATAACTACATCAACTCTACTTCCATTTACAAAATTACATCCCATCCACGATAAAAACAAATAAGAAATAATAAATAAATAAATAATACTAATAACATATACTTATAACAATAATATAAATACATATATACAAATTAATATATTAACATTAATCATATATCATATATATAATATTCATTATATATATTAACTTATACTTCTTATACTTCTTATTACTCTGCCTGTACTTCTGCATATCCTTTATACCCAAAGAATGGGTATACAGATAAGGTATGCTAAGTTAATTATAACGCACGACATTGCCCAGTGAAAAGGTAATAAGACAGTAGAGAGATAACCAGAGATCAATAAGTCGCATAAAAGGAAAGGTTCCAAGGCTTACCGCCTCCACCCTCACACGTATACCCTCTACACATAATAAATTATAGCTGATCGACATCACTCCCACTCGCAGATCAAATAAATATATTAAATCACACCCTACAAGTCATAATATCATTGAGTATAGACTCATCGTACTATGGAGACTTCTATACTAACTATGGCTATATAGTAATCTCACGTATCCTATAAGGTACTATAAGGTATTACTCCTCATATGTGCCCATATATATTATAGTATGCTAATGCTACACCTAACATATCCTAATATTACCCTACCATCCACTTAAATTACCTATACTCATATCATAGACTACATATCTCATTACTCCGCTCGCCTTCATTAGTTTAACATCTTCATACCACTATTCTTCGCTCACTACTACCCAATAATAACTTCAGATTTCATTTACTATTGCTCTATTACATAAACAATCTCTGCTTATTATTACATGACTCACTCCATCTATCCTCTTTCTTCGGTCATCTCCATAAGATCACTGGATCGGTATTACCTAATATACACATTATACTCGCCACTATAATTATTACTACTTCAATTATATATACCGCATTATACAAACCAAACACCGACTTATTCATTCATCTTTTATCCGCTCAATAATTATGAACCAAACCATCTTATCACTCATATATTTTTATATACTTTATCATTATTAATTACATTTCATCAATTTTACCTGTGGAACACCAAATAATAACAAGGTCTCATACCTCATCTCCCTAACTACTCGTTTTAATTCTCATCATTTTTATAACTGTTATCATAATCGTGAATTTCGTATTCATTATAACTCTTATATAGACTATATGTCCAGTCTGTAACATAGCTATATTTAGTAAACTATACTATAGTATATTTCGTTCTATTACTATATATATACCATATATATATTATAATCTCTTATTTCCCAGTACTACCTAATATAGTTCTTTATCTATATATCTAACTATAAACCTACTAATACACATCAAAAACACATTATATATACTATAATGAGGGGGAAGATTATCACAATCTTTACCATATACTTTTGTATCAGATTTTCCTTACAAAACATACCGCCAGCGGCCCCGCAAAGCCCGCTGCGATCACTCTTCTCGCACCGCCCAGGGGCACCCCGCGTCAGGCCAAAGTTCCTAGAGTCCGACACCACTCTACGAACTATACTAGAGCTAGATACGGTCTATACGACATACAGCGTTCCTTTCTCAGTAAGCATAAATAAAAAACCAATACCCTTCATGTAAGATACACTTACCGCTATTAAGTATCCAACACTCCTACTATAAGCAATTACTATATCTACACAATTTGCAAGCGATCCATTATATTACTACGATCTCATAAGTCTAACCTTTATACTATACCTAAGCATTCATCTACACACGACTGCGATCGATATATTTATAATTTGCATAACCTAGTCAACCGTTATATATATACTATAGCTGAGTTTTCAGAATGATTATAAAACTGATTATAATATATACAAGCTCAATTGTCAAAAACTGAATATAGCTAAAGGAAACTTGCTTCGAGGACAAACCTATATTGACAATTGGCGTCAGCTATAAATGTCGGGATATTAGTGTCCTATTTATGCAGGCCAAGAATTCTTAATAGGGGCTCATTATCTCTCATTACGCATTTATTCATACTGTTGTTCAGCCCACATTCCATTAATAGGTACCGCTGGGATCATACTTGATCACCCTTTCAATTGAGAGCTTTAGTTCTAAGAAGCTGCGCTGATTTACAATTATTTTCACTTGACCTTGCTCGCGAGATCTGTACTCCACTACTTTATTTCTCAGGCTCTACGCCCTTTCGATGGAGCATTTTAGGCGTGTGTTATTTCTCACAATCAGGGTATTCTCTTCTATCCAAAATCTCATTTGTAAGCTACACCTACTGAAGATGGCCTCTGCTGCAGGCCAGGAGGAGTGAGTTGTGTAAAGTTCTCTAAATCTGTCACTTTCGAAGCTATTACTACAGGCTCACTACAACCATATACAATGAATGTAATGTGAACCTATAGATCCATCATATAAATGGGAAAGTGTATCCAGGGTGAGAGCAGATTGCAGGAACTGAATACCAAATCCTCTAGCCCTTCTATTATCATTTAAATGAAACTACTACCTATTACCGATTCTTCACTAAGCACCTAGCAAATTAAAAATTGTCGGACTCCGGCAAAAACAAGTATGAATGAATGACTAACAATAGTCCTTACTACTAACAGTAGAAATCAAACAATACCATCACCGAGTCTTGTTTGATTGAACGTTAGGTCCTGAGATAGAGGTTAAAGTAAATCAAACACACTTTCCTTTCCAAATACGATACCACTGAACTAAATTAGACAAATTATCAGCCCTAAGCTTAAAAGAATAGGAATGTTGAGGAATAATTCCTTTCTTCTGAATCTTCTTTTTTATTTTTGTAAACACCTTAACCGAGACTGCATATTGTCAGCAACTTCATTAAATGCTAAACTCAAGTATTTATCCGCTCTAAAAGACTCTCCATGATTTTTGTATCCCAGATGCCTAATATTGTTTAAAACTTTATTTATGCACTCCTGTCTCAAACTGCCTCAGCACAAACACCATAGACTCATTTTATCCTCGTGGAACTTATGCAAGAGCTCCAAAAATATATTTATGCTTCAACTACGTTCTCCTATACAACAACCCGATTTGTCGCCACGCGGCTAGTCTCCGCATATTCTCTTATAAATAGAATGAGATGCGGCTTCATAACCCATGCTAAAATTAACGACTTCTTGACAGTATTTTACGCTCACCAAAATTTGAAGTCAAAGACAAGCGCGACGCAAGACCCTATTCCAATTTTAAAATAAAATCCAGCACCCGTCATTAACTCCACCTACCTACCCTTCAATTATATACGTACAAATTACTTATTATACTACAATAATATATATCCAATATAATAATACTCTATTAATATATACTTAAATATATATTATTTTTAATAAATTTACACATATAATATATATACTATATACTATAGTAAATGATAAGACAAGCAAACCAACATATGCTTCAACATCTTCACCCATATAAAATAAATCATACTATATACTAAACCTATTCATATATTAATATCATATCACGTGGCTGCGGCTCTTGTGGGGGTATGACGCAGCTAGTACCGGTACCGAAACCGCCTTCACCTCCCCTCTCTTGTGACCGCCCCCTCCCCAAAATATTATAAAAAGTCCAATACAACTAGCTATATTATAAACGACCCATATATATATACTAATCAACTACTGGAATGCCACTATATATATACGATATACTAAGAATACTTAAAATATATTATATTGAATACTACCACCCATTAACTATTATATACTATAATATCTATCTATACTAATTCACCATACTATGACTTGCGTATATATTATATAGATAACTACTAATCATAATAATCTCAGTCATTATTAACATATCTATATGTAACTTCACTATATTCATATATACTTATAACTTAATAGTTATATTAATATTAGTCACTATATATATACTAATACATATAGTCTCCTCCAACATACTACATAATACGATATCATTACAATATATATATTAGATATTTACTATTTACTCTAAATATTATATATATAATAATATCATAATATATATATTTACATATATAATATACTATATAATACATATAATAAATAAAACACTCTCTATATATATACTATTAATATTATTATAACTAATAGATTTCGTTCGACAGGTCCTGCGACTTTTAAATCGCCAATCAGCAGCCAATAATTTTTCTACTCGATATCTTCTTTTATATAAGTAGCGCATCTCGTGCAATTTGTTAATTCTCGGAGGTCAACAAATAAAATTGTTCCTAATTTTTCTAGAGGCACAAAGGCAAAGACCTCCGTTGGAGTTTTGCCAAAAATCTCCAGCACCAGTAAGAAAGCACGACCCACATAAATAGTGCCTGACACGCGAGTCAACGTATCAGAAACCTTTTTATTTTTTACATAATCCCTAATTCAAATTGCGCAATTAGCAAGAGAAATAGTAATGGGCAAGCCATATATTCAACATAATTCAGAACTAATCTAAATCTCTAATTTCTGCTTGAATCTTTCACCTTATCCTCTTGAAATCCTCTATCATATGATCTGTATTGTTCCATACTTCATACATTTGAATAATATATATGATGCTTGTGCATCATCATGATCAACATTTGCGTACTCAACTATTCTGGCGTAACCGATTATAGATATCGCCACTCCTGACCTCAGCGATCAGTTGAATATTTTACGTTAATGGTATTGATGGTTCACTCTCAAGGTCTATTGGTATATCATTCACGACCCCCCCTTTTCCCATACTTTAATTCATTACTGATTTTTGCTGTTTTAATAAAATTGAGCTGTGTAGTTTTATAAATACTGGGAAATATTTGAAGAGTATTCGACTTAAGTTTACATTTCACAAAGCTACCTACACACTTTCTTTTTCCGGAGAGTGTTGTACGGAATCCCTATGATCCTCTATAACGCATAGGAAAATGGTCTGCCAATATCGAAAACTATCATCTTCATCTCTTCTTGAAATCTACATCATCAATAGCTACTATACTATATCAGTATCTTATAATACTATATCAATATATACTTACTCGACGCAACTCTCTTTACGTATTACCAATATTATATATATACTATATAATACTATATATAATATATATATATCTCATAATATATAGCTATACTATATATCATATAAGTAATATATATATATATATATACTATACTTATCATATCAAAAAGGCTATTAACGATAACCCAAATTTAAAAAAGAGAAGTATCTAGGAGTAAATACGTTATTGATATGAACGAAAGTTTAAATAACAAAAAAAAAACCTTAAGTGCGAAAATGAATATTAAAATGTAATTACCAATTATTTTTTGTCTTTTCAAACGGCACCACTTATGCATTATAAATGCAATATATATCACTCCTTCTGTCCTTGATTAGCTTACACCCATCAACATAACACACTCGATTCTCATCCAATCTCTCTCCAGCTTTCATAAAATTCCTCGAATACCCTTGACAGTTTATTCAGTCCTGCGTCTTCGCCACAAATTTTCTAAAAAATATTTCAACGAATCTCTGACAGTCTGTTAAAATGAGTCACTTTCGCGAAATCTACTTTAAATCAAAAGTCATTCTTTCCGAACCAGTATCCTATACTAGTCTATTCGCACTACGGTAAACACCACCAGTCTCCACAAACTTTCTCGGATAATACATGTAGAATGCTATTATCTTTGAAACAATATTTTGAGTCAGACATGACTTATGTAGAAACAAGCATACCAGCGCAAAACGTATTAGAGTTTTTTAGTCCATCTGGTACCATTCCAGCACAACTAGCAAGCCTTCAGTAGAAAGAAAGTTTTTCATGTTGAAACCATCCGCCATTAAAAGACCTGCCTCACAGAAATGCCCCTTAGGTTAGGTAATTAACATATCGATGTAAATAATTCATCAGTGTTCTTTAAATACAACCTGTTTGCGATTACAAGTTCCACCCATGTCTCTGAAAAAATAATAAAAGATTAAAATTAAGACACCTCGTAAATGGACAAAGATTTGGATCTCATATTTTTTGAGATTTAACCTTTCTTTGATGCATATGGTAACATATATATATCATACTATATACTATATATACACTATATCTTATATATATATCATATATAAGCTACTAATATTAATAATATATATATTTAAAAAAATTCCTGAATGAATATATATTATATACTAATTTTATGTAAACTAAACTATATGTTATCAAACCTAGCTAAAGATATTGGTACTAAATTGTCACTGCTATACATCATCATAAACTCCCTACCCACTATAATATATTCTATATAGTATAATACATATAAATACCATATATATAATATATTTTATATACAAATCATAGAACTATTGGGCTTGCCTATTCATAATTTTGACCACGCGCCGCCACTGCATATATATATTACCTAAAATACAGCTTATATAATATATATATATACTATATTGACACACATAACATCACTAATATACATATATTATATACTATATCCCTATATACAATTATATTTAATAACCAATAACAATAATATTTATCGATCACAAATTAATTCTTTCCGAAAATTTATAATAACTTATCAATATAATATTACCTTATCGTCTACAAGCATATATTATACATAAGCTATATCAGCATACTATATACTACTTACTCATATCTACCTTACAATCTTAATCATACTTTTCATATATCACTATCTTATATCCACTATACAATTCAAATAAACCAATCCTCCCCAATATTTATATATATAATACTATAAATATATAATAATTAATATAACTATGGCGTGCAACTATATAACTTCTAACTCTCAAGTTCTATTATATTTATATGAGACACCGTGAGAGGATGCCCTTGTAAATCAATACACACTTTGGTTTTATCAAAAAGGGTTTAAACACATATATTTTTACAATTAATTTTATACAAATAATTTTTTGGAAACTAATGATTAAAAAATGTATTTATCACCATAGGGGGCCATTCCTTGTCACCACACACCACACAAATCACCCCCACACCACCATCCCCCACACCAAACACCACAACCACAACCATCCATCCCTAATCAACACACTCATATATCATCAACGACTTAACTCATCAACTACTTAATATACTATTATTATCACTCACTACTATATTATTTATCTAACTTAGTTACATCAATAAAATAACAGTGACAGCATACACCACTATCAACCATACTATCATACATCTTTCAGAATATCCATTAGAGGGGTTTGTAGCATATGCACACACCACCCACCACTTCTAGTACATATATACACTCATACAATATAAATCAATACTATCATAATCAAAATCACTAAGCTGAGTCTAACTTATAATATTACCACCACACTCCACTCTATCGACACTACACTACCAATCTATACACATATAATATATCCTATAACCTAAGCTTTATCCATATACAAACTAACATTAAGCCGATATATTACTAGCTTATCTATTTCATTATTAGTTATAGATATTTACTATATCTAAATAGCAGAATTCATCTACCTATAATACTATCTATATTATTATATTATATCTAACTTTACCTCATTTATTACCTTCATAATCACCATAAATTCGCGACTTTATCCTACATATCATACTATAGCATAACCGAGCTATTCTATATCCATATCATTATACTTTTACATATCTATAACTCTAATTACTATATAATTAAAATTACATTAATAATTAACTTATATATACTCATAACTATACTTCTTTATCACCTCACATACTAACGATCATACTACATAATAACTCTAGTTAAAATATATTAATTACATATAACACTACTATATATATACCTATTATACACTACATAATAATAATAAATACAACATCATACTATATATATACTATTAATATCAACTTTTTACGAAGCTTAACTATACACTAGTGTATATATACTATATCTTATACAGTTTTTTAATCAAACATATATATAATAATACTATATATAGTATTATCATAATTATAATATCATACATATATACTATACTATCATATATACTAGACACTTACATCATAAATATATATATAATATTATATATACATATGATATAACTTATTATAAATATGTATATGAAAAGGCATGCCCTCCCATTGTGAATATTTCTTTTTTTGAATCAATATTATTAAAAATTATTTAAATTAATGTTTTTACACATATATTTTATCTTAAAAACTAATTTGTATATTAAAACAGTGGGTAATAATATTAACACGGCATCCCCTATCTCATATATATACTATATATAAATATATATTATATAAGCTTTTAACTTTACCTATACTATATTATACTATATACTATATACTATAATCATACTATTATATACTATATAATATATACTATATATAATATATTATTAATATATACTAATATATTAATATATATATATAATATATATACTTATACTATTAATATACTATATTTATACCTTTGCTTAGATAAATAGATATACCCATTTAGGTATATATATATAACTATCTATATTCAATATAATACTACCATATATATAATATATACCTTATATGCATAAGTATATATATAATTATAATCATACATTATTATAATAATCATTCTCGGAGAAGAATAATGATAGGCTGCTACATAAGAACAAAACACAATTATTTTCCTATACTTTTATTTCATTTGCAGAGTATTGTGAAGACCTCCGTACGACCTACCAAGACTATATAATAAATATGCCGATAAAGCCTTTTGACTCCCTAGGCCTATGTCCAGTGTCTTGCATAAGATTATTGAACTTATAAATGAAAATAGAATTTATGTAAGTTGAGAACGAGTTCACTATGCAATTCAATCTTAAGAAATTACACTGTCCAACAAAAAATAATTTTTTTCATTACGCAAACAAAAACATATATTAATCTTTATGCATTTTGAACCGCTGAATTCAAATATGCAATCAGATTTTTTTTAGGACGCACCAATTTTTTGCGAATTGGAATTAAACTTTCAAAGCAAAATGAAATTATAATATTAAGAAATGTATATTACAATATTACGAAATATGGAAAAAAGATATTGGTTTTATTGCATATTCAATATTTAGAAGTAAAAAACATAGATTTCAAAATATGTATGCATTTAAGCTTATTTCCTACTGTATTTTCGTTTCCTTTTATGTGTAGCATCTGGATCATCACGCTGAAGATTCCAGGAGAAATCTGCAAGCATTTGCAGGATTCCATTTTCCTTTGTATCAATTTTACATGTTACATATCTCCTGATGGAACCGTTCTCTGTGTTCGTCGCTAACATCTGCAGCATTCTCAGAGAAAAAATCAAGATGTGAGTGTAAGAAATGAACCTTTAGGGACATATTACAACCAAGTCTTTGATATGATTCAACTGTATTTCATTTATTGTTTTCTCAAAATCGTTGTCAATCATGAGTTTACGAATTTGCGGTGCGACAAAGATCCCTTCTTTCACCTTAGCATCACTTAATTTAGGATACTTGCCTTTTAGAAACTGAAATGTGGGCTGATCATGTTTTAAAGCTTTAACAAGTTGTTTTATAAGACCTAACTTAATATGTAGTGGTGACAGAAGAATTTTTTCTTTTTGACAAGTGGTTCCCGAATAACGTTGTGAGAACCTGGTTTTAGTACATCACGTGGATGCCAATCTGAGCGGATATAGTGCTCTACTTTTGCCCTACTATCCCATTTGCAAAGGAAGCACATATACTTTGTATAGCCAGTTTGCGGTCCATTTAGAAGCGCAACTACTTTTAAGTCAGCGCATATAAGCCATTCGTGCTCATTGTATTGAACTTTGTTTAATATGTAGGCTAAGTTTTCGTAGGTTTCCTTTAAAATTACAGAATGTGCAATGGAAACTGATGGGAAGATATTGCCATTATGTAATAGAACAGCCTTATTGTTGTTTAGTGATGCGTCGATAAACAATCTCCATTCTTCTGGATGGTAGACAATGTCTAGATCGTTAAACAACCTTTGAATGTTGAATGCTGTAAAGCATCCGAACAAGGTCTAAATTTTGTAATCCTCACGTCCTTTTTAGTAAATATCTTTCTTGAAGCCGAGAAGCAAGCAATTCGCTTTGTTGCTTTGATAATGACAGATCACGTACTAAATCGTTTAAATCGCCCTGACCGAAAAGCCTTGGTTTTGATTCTTCTTGCTCTTCACATGGCTAAATCCGATTCCATATAGTCAGGCT
>JABUQX010001218.1:27500-39932 GCA_015478945.1 Trachelipus rathkii
TAACTAATTAAGATGAGATAAGATAAGTGTCACCATAACTTCTATTCAAACAAAGTATATCAAAAAATATTTTTTAAAAGAAAAAAGAAAAAAGAAACACTTAATTATTTGTTTTCAATACTTTAGAGTTTCACTTTCATAATATATATATATATATATATATATATATATATATATATTATATATATATATATATATATATATAATAACTATATATATATATATATATATAATATTATATATATATATTATATATTATATAATATGGTCAGCCTCTAGAAGAGCCACAACCCAATATGCTCAAACTGACAGAAGCTACCGTGAAAGCGACTTAGAGCTCTAACGCCGGTACCTGTTTACTAGAGAGAAAATGCGATGTAAATAAAAGGTAAAGAAAAATAGTATATTCTGAAGAAACTAGAATAGCCTACAGCGAGAATAAGAATATACGATTTTTGGAATCCGGTAAAATTTTTGATACTAAAAATGTAAAAAAAAAAAAAAAAAATAAAAAAATTATTGTTAATAATTATAGTAATATGATTAGAGAGCCTATTTAGAGCCTTTTTTGGTTACTCGTTAAAATAATAGACTTTTGCTCCCAAAATTTCTTGCTTTTTTTTAACTAAAGAATACCCCAACGGTATACCGCAAAGATTGCAGGAGTCGAGGTCTCTCGGCTTCGGGGAACTACGGGGTAGGACTAATTCCCCCCCTCCGGGGAGGGTCTCCGGAACGCCCCGCGCTCTTTGGTAGTTGGGTGTCGCGAGGGGTTTCCTCCCGCCCCTCCCCTACGGGATTTGGAAAACGTCCCCCGCTCGTGTGTTCCCCGTCGGCTCGGGCCCCCTAAATTGCCGTGTAATACCTTTTAACAATATATATATATACATAATCTATATGCCCCAGCACCCCCCCAAAAAATAGCCATTTTTATGTTTATAATTTTTTTTTTTTTTTTTTTTTTTACATTTTCCTAACCAAAATTTTTACAAGGATTCAAAAATGGTATTTCATTTCCCCTTGTAGTCGTTTTGTATTTTCGAGATATGTTTTTTTTTTTTTTTTTTTTTTTTTTTTTTTTTTTTTTTTTTTTTTTTTTTTTTTACAGTTTTCCCTCGGTAAAGAGTTAATGGGATGCCTTGTGTCTCTTCCTAGAGAAATTACGTTTTTGAAGAGTGATTGGTATGCTTAATACCATGTTCACACGATACAAATATTTCCCAAGATCTGCTAGTTTCCAGCACCGTTTTTCCTCATTTATTAAAGAGGAACCAATCATCCTCATTAATGTTTTGGTATGTAACTAACTTAAATTTATGAAAATTATTTTTCAAATTTGTGGGAAAAAATTTCACTGACAGTCAATTTCCGCTATACTAATATGTTCATAAAACAACAACTCAAAAAATAATATACTCAATACTCACATAATGTTATTTCGCTAATTTTCTTATTTAACTCATTCGTACAAATTTGTGGGCCATACATACAATAAGATATAAAATAATAATATTATAAACATGTTTTCCAAATCCCGAAATTTTCATAAATGAAGTCACCAAATGATTAAAAAAACAGCCATCGTTTTCATTATTTTAAATAATTCAATGATAAGTAAAAAATATATAAGGAATACCAACATTTCATACACTATTTTTTTAAGGTTCCGGTATATTCCTTAAGGACCTTATTATTATTATTATTATTATTATTATTTAATTAATTAATGTCTGTGATGTATTTATTATTATTATTTATTTTAATTATTAATTCCTTAGTCTAGTTATTGATCTATTATTATTGCATTTTGTATTATTATAATCCAGAGTTAAACATTTATATTGCGTTACCCCAACATTTTATAAATTTGTTAGCAATAAATAAAATAAAAACTTTTAACATACTACTCGTTTAGATCCTTTAAATAAATATTTTTTAATTTTATAAAAATATATAATTTTAAAAATTAAAAATTTACTTTTTAATAGATATGGGACTTAATACCAAACTACCTGTTTACTACACTTAATTTCCTCCCTATGTATGTATTTCTTGATGTCGCTGCGCTCCCTCACTATAACTAATAAATACTTATAACCTTCATATACCTTATTATATATCATAATATATAACTATATACTATATATATTATTAATTATATATATATTATTCATATCATATTATATATATATTTATATATCTACATATATATATAAGTTATAGTAATATAACCATATTATTATTATATATATTAATCTAGGACTATTATTGATACTCTAATTATATCTTACTTATACCCTATATCTACTATTATTATCTATCCTCTATCTTTTACTTTATTACATTTTATTAGTCATATATTATTTTATACTTTATTTATTATTTTTACTTTTTTTATCTCACTTTATTAAGTAATACTTTTATTATATATACTTATTTATATATTTAAATGATGAATGTATATATAGATATTGTAATTGTATAATTATTTAGTATAATATTAATATATATATTAATTATTAGTTACATATTTATAATATTATTATACTTTTTATATTTATTATTATATTATAATTAATAATATTATCATTAATTATAGTATTTTTTATATTTTTATTATTATATTATATTTATGATTCTAACCCATTAGTAACGCTCCAGTCCTATTTTTTATTATAACATTCGATCTAATATCTATTATATATATCCTTATTATTTATACTTATCTGATATTCTTCTATTATTTTTTTTTACTTTATGATTTTTTTTCTTATATTTACTATAATTTGCTGGTATTATATTTTACTATATAATATTGATTATTATTTTTATTATTTATATTAGTATTTATTTTTTTATTTTAGTATTCTTATATATATACTATATATATGTAGTATTTATATATATATAGTATATATAATATATAGATATAACTATAAAATTATTAATAATTATATATATATAATAAATATATAATTATATATATATAGTAATATAAATATATTATATTTATTATCATTTTATAATTTATCAATATAATATATATATATATATATATATAATATATATATTATATATATATATGAGTTATTATATATACTATGATAATATATATATATAGTCAATAATAATATATTCGAATCATATATGATTATATATATATTATATATATATATTATTATCCTATTTATATATGTATATATAATATATTAATCATATATTAAGCATAATATAAATATACCTTATATTATTATTACTAAATATATACATATATTACTATAAATATACTCTAGTAATAATAATACCTAATCAAATACTATATAATATAATATATATATGTATATTAAAATAATAATATAATTATAAAGAAGAAATTACATTTTTTCTGTAATATATATTTAATATATATCTAAATATAGTATATATTATATATATATAAGCTATATATATATATTCTAGTAGTAAATGTAAATATATATAAAATATATATATATATATAATATATAATATCAGTATATATATGATCTATATAAATATATATTATATAAATATAGTATAAATTATATATATATAAGTAAATATATATTCTAATAATATATATATATATTATATATATATATATATAGTATATATAATATCTTATATATGACATATATCAACTTATTATATAGCTACTAAGTTATATATAATTATTACCTCATCATTAAACTATCTCACGTTATATATATTATTATATATTAATAATTTTTACTTATTTCTTATATAATTATTTATATAGATTTATAAGTTATTATTATTAAAAATTTTATATATATGATCCTTGCTTATTATCACTAGATATAACTACTAATATACGTGCTAAGTATGTTAATAAATTGAGGTTGAAATTCCCTGATATATATATATATATATCAAATAATTTACTTTAATATAAATGAAGACGAATCCAGTGTATCGATTGCCGTAAGTAAGATAAAGATATATTTTTTATAAAGTTTTCAAGGTTTGTTTGTAATGTAAATCTAATAATATTTCGTACTAATGTAAAACATTTATTTATTTATTTATAATATATATCTATAAATAGAGTGGCATATGCACTAATTTAAAAGTTTGCAACTTAATTATTTGATAAATTATTTAAGTCATGTTATTAATATACATTAATAAAAATTCCAGTGCAGTATTTATATAAATTTTAGTCTTTATGGTAAATTAGGTTAAATTATAATAACATATAATATATATTCAGCTTCGAATATATTGAGATATTGAGCAGTGAGAAAATTTTTCCACATAAATATTTGAAATTAATATTCTATATAAAGTTTAATGTATATTAATTGATTACTATACATTATAAAACATATATGAGATATTATGATTGGTATTATTACCTATATTATATTATGCTTAAATATATTATCATAATTAATACAACGTGAGTGATAGATATAGTACACTAGCAAGAACTATGCTTTAGAAAGTCTGAGATTATATTCACGACATGTTAAGGTGGAATAAATATATATGTAGTTAGGAAGAAGTATATGAAAATAATGAAGGGATAATCCAATAAAACACTCTTTATTATTATCTACTACTATATAGAAGAGTATACTATATATATATATAATACACAATCTACGATAATTAAATCACTTATAATATGTATGCTAAAAATTATATTACATATATATATCAATATTTATTATATATAATATATATAATATATATATATAGTATATATTATATATTACCTATCTTGAATGATCTCGTATAGGTAAATTATGTTATTTAAAAATACAAGTCTCATTTTTCCCAAGAAAACAAATACATCACATATAAAATAAAAAGAAAAAAAAACTAATACAATGCTAAAATTAACATAATAGCTAACAGCTAAAATGATCATATATATTCTATATCTTAATTGAAATAATATAATACATCTTGTCACAATCCATTAAAGAAAAGTGATTTTATATCTATAGGAAAAGAGAGTAATTATTATTATGCAATATATTGAACTACAGATATAGTACTGTATTTTATATATTTATTATTATAATCATATATATATATTATATAGTTTATATACTATATCTAATATAATGAAATATACCTATAATAATATAATACCAAAATTATTATAGTAATTTAAAAATATAATATTATAAAATATTTATAATATTCACATTTTTATCCTAATATATATATAAATCTTTATCATAATAAGATATATATATATCATATATAATAATATATATTATATCCTCATATATCTACTTATATATTATATATATATCACTTATATGATTAAGATTCCATTATTGTATTTATCATTTGAAAAGAGATTTGAGCTTTTCTCCTTTTTTCTTTTAATAACTCATATCATAATATAATATCATATATTCGTTATAATAGTATATAAGTACTCTTACTATTATAATTATCTTTCCCTTATTTTATTAATTACTTATCTGTTTACATATATCCATATTACAAATGTTCACCTAATGTAAATAATACCATATATATATATATATATATATATTATATTTATAGATGCATATAATATATGAAATTATATTAAGATTATATTGTATTGTATCTTTTGAAAAGAGATTAATATTTATAGTCACAATATAAATTAAAAATAGAAAACCTTATATAATAATTCAACTATAATTTATAAATATAAAGTAAAACACATAAAGAGTTAAAATAGTATAAAATTAATAAATTACTAATAAATATATATAATATATATATTTATATTATAATTAAATATAATATATATAAATAATATACTTATATTATATAGATATATATTATTATTATATATATATATTATATATGATATTATTAGTATATATTATATATAATATATATATATAGTTATTATTATCAATATTTCAATCCGAAAAACAGCTCTAATTATAATAAAATAACATTTATAGTTGATATTACTCTGAGCGGACAATCTCTCAATGTCGTATGCATATTATATACAGTTAGTATCCGTTTGTAGTTGTATGAGTACGGTATTCGTATTAAAATCTAGTTTAGATAATATTTTCTCAATAAACTCTCAGACATCACATAAAATAATTATGCTTTAATTGAGTTTGGAAAATAAGACAGACAGTAGTATTATTCAAATATTCAAGACTCTGTTGTCGAATTATGTTCATCTTATTCTCAAAACATCCGGCATGGGCTCTTCACTTAGGTCGAGCTATCAGTTCGTTTGTGTTAATCGTTACAGACTTCCTCTTTATGATCCTTATCGTTTAGGTAGGAGTGATCTTCTGTGCCAATAGAAATAGAGTCTTGTTGGAGACTTAATTATGATCCTCATAGATATATGGCCGACGCTGATGTTGAAAGGTCAGTTCCTGTGCGAGCCTGCCTAATTCTACATCTGGGAATGATCTATCCTAAAAAATCCATTCCTAATACTCTACCCACTGTCCTAAATACTATTACACTGGGAATTTCTTAATCTGGATTAGTACTTATGATTTAATAATGTTTCAGATTCATTCCAGGCTTTTATTAGACCTTTATCATCAGTTAATGGAGAACGATTGATGGAAAAGGGGGGGGGGAATGAATTTTTGGGAGGGTGAAATGTCAAGGATAAAAATTAATTAGGAAGTTTAGGGAATGATTAGAGAGGGTGAAATAGATGAAGAGAATAATGATTTTTATTAATAAGAGTAATGATTGATTACCCTACAAGGAATTAGAAGTCGTATTTGTAATTGGTTGAACCACCTTCAGGTATTTGACTAATGCTTATATGTAAAATAAGCTATAAAATGAATAGATTAAGACTCTCCTTAAGTAATGTTGTATTCGGTTATAAAGGCTGCGTATAAATTAATAAGTAGTTAGAGACTATTATGTATAGTTCTTTATTTAGATAAATAGATGAACCTGATATAGGTATATTTATCTTTATTTTGAATATATTATAAATTAATTATTAATATAAAAATAAAATATGAAGTAAAGGAAAATAACGATAGAATGAGGAGACACAATTTATGAAAAATCCGTCTCGAATTTTTACGTCTTTAATTATTTATTTATTAAAGTATTGGTACCCGACAAAATACTAAGGAAATTATAAATATATCAGATAAGTAAGAGGTTTTAAGACCTTAAATAAAGGTAAATGACATATAGGTGTCATCAATCTTTGCTACATATAGGCTAATTTTTTATTAGTTCACAATATCCTGACTGGACATAAAGGTAACAGCTATATTTATTTTATTAATATATATATATATATAATTAAATTTAATGTAATATTATTATAATAATTAATTTTAATTAATAATATATATAATATATATTAAGTAATAATAATAATGAATATAATCAATAAAGATATATATAATCTTTGAAAATATTTAAGGAAGAACTTATTCTCGCGGTATTATGTATTATTCTACCTTCTTTGATGGTTTAGAGATAAGGTAGGATGTTTGCAAGATAATTGTCGTTGAAATATTATATTAGATTTAAATTTTCGGGGATCTTTGTAAAATTATCAGCCTATTCGGGCCAAATTATCTCTAGTGCAATCTCTCTCATATTCCAATTTTTGATTATCTATGTTGTAATTACATCTCATTATGAATAATGACACCTATTAATAAACATTTAGCTCATTATTACGGATTTAATTAATAAAGATATGAAATTGTACATCACTTGAGAATTATTATGGATTTGTGTAGAATATGATTATACCTTTTATATTATGTTATAAAATCCATAAATATGACGATATTGTTATAGTATGTCATAACACTAAAGCGTAATGTAAGAGTTTATTTAATCATTATATCAAAAAATTGAGACATTTTAATTTAGAAATCTTTTATATAAATATATTCATCAAAGTAACTAGAATAGTAGAGATAATTACATATTATACATACTCCTAGATACGAAGTTTTAGCCTTTAATAGGAGGGCTGAAAAGTATCCTTTGTAAGTACTATTTTGTCGACAGTCATATCTCTATTAAAATGTTTTTGGAATACGCGATTATACAGTTTAATATCAAATAATTCATTATCTTTACAAAAACTCAGCTGAAGATTATGCATCCATTACTGTGACCTAGTGGGAATATATTATCATACAAAAGGTATTCTCCACAAACTTCGCACTTGGAGAGGTGAGAGTATAAATATTATGTGGAAGAGGAGAATGCTTGCGTCGTGCTAATGGGATTTGGATCTAATAAGTTATATCGCAATTTTTGTACCTTACAAATCTTGGCGTGACCTCAGCCAGGGACTAGTATGATAACTTAATGCATCACCGTATGTTTTCAATACATAGATTTATATTGCTCCTGATGCCGAAGTCTAGATTCAAGTGAGATTGTTTTGAGGTTCTGCGACTTACATAACTTAACCTAATAGGGCTAGCAAGCATGATGGTTACCACAAAGGGACGATCCGAAGTTAGCACCGACTTCATTACATATCGTGCGTCAACGGCAAGTCTGCAAGCTTAAAGCTGAATATAATCTGTGACACTGCAGACTAGAGATGTCAATTTGCTATATTCAGCACACAGTTCTGTCTAGAGAAGATATAGGTGTACATTAGCCAGAGTTGTCTCTATATCTACAGCAGCCTGGCCGCAAAAATGACACAAATAACACGCACTGAATTTAGGTGCTCCTCAAGCTATCCAGTTATATAATGTTTTGTGTGGAAAATATCGAAATAGAAGATACATGTGAGATACAGAAATCTTCCTATTCTCTACTCCATAACAATACGCTGACACATAGAAATATAGCCAAAATAAATCCTCTCATTTAAAAACAAATCCACGCACTAATTATAGTCTGTAATAGACTTTTGAAATTTTCCTATGTTCAATGTGAGGCACACAATAATGAGAAAATGTTATGTACTCATTTGATGCATATTTGTTCAACAATTATGAGTAGTTAACATCACATCCTGATCAACATAGGACTGAGATCAATTTAACAAGCATATCACATATCAACGTGATTTAGTAACAGTCGTCATGTCACTGATTTCTCATTGATTAAGTGCGTGAAATACCTTCTCATTCAAACCACAATTCTAGTCCAACAAAAGATGTGAGTTAAGAATTTAAAAGAAAACATCTATTTTTAACATATAGAGTAGCAATTAATATAAGCAAAAGCTCAGTGGCACAAGATTTTATTCCATAAATAAAAATCAATTCACGCGTCAAACAAATTTTTTGTAACAAAGGACTTGAGGATGGACAGGATAACAAATAAATAATATACACGACACTTTCTACAATAGTTTAACTATAGTGAGCTATTAAAGATCTATAGAGAGGAGTCGTTGTAGACTCTACTATAATATAGATGTTCGCTGAGATATGACGATATGTGATAGAAAAAGCTAATAAAATAATTATTTCTCCAACTCAATGAGTATGAGATGACAATCAAAAAGTATATAATAAAAATAAAGTCGTAGTAAGTACTATAGAGATATCAATGTAATATGTTCAATTGTAGATTGTATGACATATCGCACATGACTTCTTATACTCCTGCTTCATTTATTGTATGTTGATGTATTTTATTTCATGTTCTCTTATAGATATATATTGTGAAAGGAAAGTGAAGAGCAATATATGTACACTGGAGATACATATTTTAATCACTATACTATATAATTGTTATAGGATTTGTGCATTTTTTAAAAAATTAAATGTAACATTAAAATTTGTATGAGCAACTCACAACTCGGTATCGGATAGTTCTAGTATAATATGTAAGTATAGATCCCAAGAAGTGCAAATAGAAAAGAATTGATGTCCAATTCTCTTCTGAGAACTCTTCGTAATATATTAAGTTATTAGTAATGTTAGATAAATAATGTACATACATTTTTTTATATTCTGTGAATACTTAAAACTAGATAGTATTCAAGAAAGAGTTTATAAATGAACTCATTATTATAGATAAGATATAAACCGTGTTTGTTCTTAAATTACGTCCATTTTATGACCAGTTAAGTGGTAAATGTAGACAATGATTCTAGTTTAACCAGATCTGGCTTAAACTAAATAGACAAGCATGGAGACAAAGAGAACAGACTGGTAAAGGGTTTTATTAGTAATGAAATGAAAAACACTAGCAAACAATGATAAAATTCCTCTTATGAAAAATCGCCTCATGTCTCTACCAAGATCAACAACGTGCGTTACGAGTAAAGTGAAAGATTATTTGTTATATTTCATCGAACAGGAGGAATCAATTTATAATGTAAGTGCCTGAAATCAGAATAGTGTAAACACGGAGGACAAGAGAAAGGAGTTGAAGGGAGTATTATCACACAGCAAAAATGGAACCAATGGTGAGAATTAGAGACATTGAGGTGGGAATCTGTGCCTCCATGAGCGGAGTGGAGAAACCGTTATGAGCCCCAGTAAGAATTTTGCTTCCAACTAGAACTTGAGGAGAATGACGTTGTTCTAGAGTAGTTAGAAAGTATGAACTTATCTCTAACTCGAAAACTTCTTCAGATTATACATAGTTTGAGATTATGGTAAATATATTGTTAAATCATTGGGTCTGCAAACGAGATGCGCTCCTTCATTTTCTTCAGACTTATCACGACGTTCTTTATAAACAAACTAGTTACTCCTCTATACTTTCTCATGTTTTTTACTTTCGTATATACATTTGGTATTTTCGTCGCTATAATCCACCTCGCGTCTATTATAGCTTGTCAATTTTCTCCATGAATATTCTTTGAGCAGCGACATTATTATCGCTCACACTTAATAACATAAGAGACACGACAACATTGTTATTATTATAGTATATTGTGCTTATAGTATATTATATACGTCAAAAATGTGTAAAGTATCGGTTACTATATATTATGAGCACATATAATATCTAACATATATATACAATATTATACTATATATACCTATATATATTATATGATATACTATATAATATATTATATATATATATACTATATATTATATTATATAAATATATGTATATATATATACCGTTTTGTTTTTTATTGATTATATAATTCTGCATGTCTTTTGTAATTGGAAATTATATCATTAATATATTAGTCCGTAGCCCTCTTGCGAATATTTTCGGATGGTAAATATATATATAAATATATATCATATAATATATTATTATTATTATAAGATATTAATATATATATATATATATATATAATAGAGAATATATATATATATATATATTATAGTTATAATATTAGTATATATATATATATATATATATATATATAATATAATATATATTATATCTATATTTGTTTTAGTTTTTTTAGTATATTTTCGGTTTACTTAATATTTTTTAGTTTGATTTTAATTAGTGATGTAACACCAGGGATTTATTGTATTTTACTAATCATAATTTTTTTATATATATTTGTAATACCGTGATGATTTATCGTAGCCCCGCGAATATTTTCAGGTGGTAAAGTATTGCGATATTTTCTGGTTTCTCTATTTTAAGATTGTGTTTGTTTTTTACACTTTTTTTGTTAACACGTGTGGAAATATAATAAAGTGTTTTTTAATTTTTCTTTTTTTTGAAGTGAAATTAAAAAATAAATTTTTTATTAAATTATCTGAAATTCGTAAATATATTAGCCAAATACATTATAATTAATTCTAATATATATATAATAATATTTACCAAAAGTGATAGGTAATAAATCTTTTGGAACTATAATACGACCCAGGCCTCACCCTAGAACATAGTTCTACTTATTGGAACCAATAAGGATCACAAAAAGAGTCAGAAAAAGGTTACAAATAAGGATCAGAAAAAAGGTCAATAAGGTTACAGAAAATAGGTTACATAATAAGGATATATCAGTAAAAAATTGGTCAAATTGATCCAATAAATTTAGAATAATTCCAATTTTGTTTTCAATTTGCAGTAATTTATGTACCTTAATATAACTTTAGATTAAATTATTAATTTTTATGTTCTACTGAAAATATTATATAATTTTATATTCAGTTTTTATTATTATAATATATATGCGATTTATTGAGTTTATATTTTTATCTATATGATGCCTAAATTAATTTTTAAAAATTAATTATTCTACTGGCTTTATATACATTTTGAGATTAGTTATACATAAAACTCCCACTAAATTTTATGACAGAATAATATATGTTTAGGTAATGTAATAATTGATTTGAGCTTCCAAGTTATAGAAAATATTTGATAGTTTAGAACTTTATTTGAAGAATTTTTGTAAGATACTTTTTGAACTTTAATTTTGAAGAACTATTTAAAGAATTTTGAAAGAATCACTTTATATGTAGAACTATGAAGTAAACTTAGTAGTAAACAATAATATAA
>JABUQX010001219.1:12500-17500 GCA_015478945.1 Trachelipus rathkii
ATAATAATCATAATATATTTTCTTTTTATGGTTATAAACCTTTAATAGAAACCAGCCACAATTATTTCCTCTCAGTCTTAATCATTATCAATCTTTATTCAATTTGTACTAATTGTCTTTACCAATAATAGTAACACAGAAAGACCATTTATTATATGATGATTAGTACGTAATAAATATATTAAAGGATTATTGATTTTATAATCACCCCCCCAGTTTTTTCTACTTCCACGACGCCTTGCCACGGCGGCCTAGCCAGGTTTGACCTTCCAAGCCCGCACAGGCCACCCACAAGGTTTTGGTTTTGGCGTCGACTTGTTTGTTTTCATTGGACCACTTGTAATGACTGAGGCGGGGTCGGATCATTTGCGTTTCAGCTTGAGACGAATTCATACTACTTTCATTTGGAATTTCGTGAAGTTTTTGTTGTTATGATGTTGTTTGTTTAATGTGATTTTGTTTAATTGGGGGATTTTTCAGTTATATTGAATAAAGTATGGATAGTCAAAATAATATTTCACTATTTTTATGTGCGTTGTATGTGCTTATAAAGGAAGTGTGGAGCTTCCGGGCCAGGGGTTTAAATCTTTTTCTGTATTTGATTCTTCGACGTCAATCCTATGGCTTAGAGACTGTCGTGTGTTTTCTTGTACCTAATGCTATATTTGTAATAATGGAAATTATAATAATATAACGATCGTATTGGCTACAATAGTTGCTATGATAATGGTGGATATGTCAATTATGATAGCTATAATAATAATAGGTATTTTTATAATAATGGTGATTATATTATCGAGGGTATAATGAAAATGTTAATTATATTAATAAATATAGGTGGAGTAGAAATATTACTTGTAAGAATGATCAGAGACAGAGGGAGTAATTAACAATGTTCATGAAAACAAAAAGTCTTAATGACGAGAGTGGGCTCAAATGGCAGAAGGCGGGGACCTCTAGTGCAGCTCAAACCGTCTCCCCCACAGAAGTCAATTATCAAGGAGTCAGCAGGTGGTAGAGTCCCCTCAACCTTTAATTGTAACTCAATGAATGATGAGATTAATAACGATAATAACAATAATAATAATAATGATTGTAGAACTAGGAATGATAGCCATAGTGATGGCGATAACGGTTTTGTAAATTCTTATAATTATATTGAAAACAATAGCTCTGTGAATGAGTCGCTGTCTCCCCCAACGGAGTCAACCTGTTCCCCCACCCCAGTCACTGGGGAGGAAGCGGGAGTAGAGGCGATTCAGACTTGTGACTCCATACTTATTAATAAAAATAATGATAAAAATATTAATAAAAATAATGATAAAAATGAACTTGTTAATAGTGAAGGGGGCGAAACCCCCTTCCTGAAAATGAATTGTATTAGTTTTAGGGATGAAGGAGGTTTTTCTCCTTCCGATAAGCCTGTGGGATCATTAAATTTAAGAAATAATGCATGTGACTTATCTGGTAATACTGTAGTGGGAGTATCTGGCAACTCGACTGGAGTTGTTGCAACAATTAAAGGGATGATTTCAGACAAATTGTATTATATATCTGACAGACTTAATAATGAGGCTTATTTATTAGACTGTGGGAGTTGCCTCAACCTTATGAGTGCTTCTGAATTAGATAAGGAGGGGGCCCCGATTGGCAGTGCCAGGGCCGCGAATGGAGGCTGTATCCATATTTATAATAAAATGGTAATTAAAATTGACTTGGGATTAGACAGACTTTACGACGTGCATGCATACGCTGCAGACATTAAATTTAACGTCCTTGGCATGCCTTTTCTCAAAAAACACGGGTTCACTATTGACTTTAGATGCCATTATTTATTAGATCCGAGCACGAAACGTAGTATTTCTCTCAGTAATGAAGCTTTTGACTTTTCTAAGCATGTTCGAAATTCTATCTTCCCGCTAACCGCTGTTTCTTTAAATATACCGCTTTGCGAATATGAATTAATTAACGATTTAATTAGGAAATACCAAGTCTTATTCTTAAATCCTTATGAAGCCCCTAATTTAAATTTAAAGAATGAACAACTCACTAGATGGCGCTTTATATGTGCAAGGTACGGGAAGAAGAGAGGCGTGGCTTATTTTGACAGCTGTGAGAACGACTTTGTTGCTCATTCACAACTCGATAGTAACGAAACTATAGGGGAGGGGGGAGGAGGGAGGTAGTAGGGATTGTACTATTGGGGAGGGGGGTGAAGATTGCACTGTTGATGAGGGGGGAGGGGAGAGAGAAGAATGTCCTTTAAAGGAAGAAATTTTATGCGAGTTGGCGGAAAATTATCCATATCATGTGGAAGTTAGTGGCACGCCGATACAACTGAGGAGTAGGAGCATAGCCCCACATCTTTTTGGGGGAGCCAAGGAGGAAATTAATAAGTTGCTAGAGTCAGGGGTCATTTCGCGGGGGAGAAGCGATTGGGGTTTTCCGGCTAGCTTCTTGCCAAAATCGGATGGCAGAATTCGTTTGGTCGTTGATCTGTGTTTGTTAAACCAAAGATCCACCTCTGACAATTTTACTCTGCCTAAGATTAAAGATATCATCTTGCAATTGCAACATTGCAAGTTGCTAACGAAACTTGATCTCCGGCAGGCTTACTATAACGTGCCAGTCAGCGAGGAAACAAAGAAATATTTCACTATTACTTGTCCTTTCGGTACTTATAGTTTCAACTATTTAATACAGGAACACAAATGCTCGTCTAGTGCCTTCCAGCGCCTCATGTCAATCCTGCTTGGAGATTTAAGGAATGTTTTTGTATATTTAGATGACATATTAATCGCCAGTTCGACTCTTGAAGAGCATGTTGCAATGTTGGAGAAGGTTTTAGAAAGATTAAAGTATATGAAAATTTATATGAACCCCAAAAAATGTTTGCTTGCAGTCGAAGAAATAGATTTTTTAGGTTTCAACATTAGCGAGAAGGGGGTTAGGCCTAGCAAGGAGAAGATCGATGCAGTGGTGAATGTTGCAAAACCAACAACTATCAAACAACTTAGGGCATTTCTCGGTCTATATAACTTCTGCCGAATTAACATAGCCGGGGCTGCCCAATTATTGCAACCTCTAACGAAAATGTTGAAGGGGAAACCCGCCTCCTCGAAAAAGATTTCTTGGGGGGTGGAAGCCGAGCGGGCATTTAGGGAAGCTAAAGCGGCAATGGTAAACGCCACCTTGTTATCTTTCCCTGATGAAAAAACTGAGTTACTATTGTACACGAAGGTGAGCGAGCTCACAATAGCCAGTGCTCTAATGGGAGAAGAGAATGATCAGACGAAGGTTTTCGCTCTTTATAGTACCATACTGACTGAGGTGGAGTCGGCGCTACCACAGTTGGTTAAGGAGCTGCTATGCGTCAACAACAGTTTGCAAAAATATGCTTACCTAATTGCCAATAGGAGAGTCAATATCTGTACCAGCAACAGTGGGTTGATCACAACCTATACAAAAAAGAGTGCAACAAGGGTGCATAACATTCGGGAAATGAATTTATTGAATTCTATTGCGAATTTTGACGTTGAATTTAAATTAGTCTCTAAGACTAAAAATAAGTTGGCGATAATTTTAACAGAATTGGCTACGAAAGAGAGAAGATCAAGGAGACTGAGAAATTGCAATTGCAAATAGCTTGTTTAGAAAATGGAGAGTGGGCGTGGCCTAAAGAAATCACCATGGGAACAGGGTTGCAATTGGGGGAGGAGCTTGATGACTTAAATTCTCTAAATTCCACAAGGAAGGGGTTGAGCCTTTTAAATCGAACGTTAAAAGAACGAGATATAATAATAATAATAATAATAATAATAATAATAATAATAATATAATAATAATAATAATAAAATAATAATAATAATAATAATAATAATAATAATAATAATTAATAATTAATAAAAATAATAATAATAATAATAATATAATGCTAATTTTAAAAAAAAAAAAAATAATAATAAATAAAAGCTAGGTAAATATAGAATTAAAATTAAAAATTTTTAAATAAAAAAAATTAACAATTTAAATTAATAATAATAATAATAATAATAATAATAATAATAATAATAATAATAATAATAATAATAATAATAATAATAATAATAATAATAATAATAATAATAATAATAATGAAAGCGGTAAAAATAATAATAATAATAATAATAATAATAATAATAATAATAATAATAATAATAATAATAATAATAATAATAATAATAATAATAATAATAATAATAATAATAATAATAATAATAATAATAATAAAAGCGATAGTAGTAGTAGTAGTAATAATAATAATAGTAATAATAACAATAATAATAATAATAATAATAATAATAATAATAATAATAATAATAACTAATAATAACTAATAATAATAATTTAATAATCAATAATAATCTTAATAATAATAATAATAATAATAATATAATAATAATAATAATAATAATAGTGGCAATAATAATAGTAGCGAAGCTGGTAATGATAATGACTTTGATGATTTTGTGATAAATACTATAACATACAGTAAAAAAGGGTTAAGTGGGATGATGAAGAAAATCCAGGATGGTGTAGATTTCAGAGAGATAGCTGTAGAACAGGAGACTGATGGTTATATAAAAGACCTGATAAAGGGAATGAAAACTAGCGGATTGAAGGCCTGTTACAAAGAATTCATCCATCGGGGCAAGGAACTGTCCTTGGCGGTTGACATTTCTACAGGCACTTCTAGGATCTTAATACCGGAAAATCTGGTGGATGATGTCATAGAAAAAATACATAATACAAATCATTTGGGAATTAAACGAACGTTGACTGTTCTAAGAGCGGATTTCGCCTTCAGATTTATGCATAGTAGAGTGAAGAAATTTATACAGAGTTGTGATGTCTGTCAGAAGAACAAGAGCGTTAGGAAGATATCTCCAGAATTCGGTAGATTCAAGGAAGTTTCGGAGAAGTTCGATACTCTTCATGTGGACTTGTGTAAGCTACCCTAT
>JABUQX010001219.1:42500-47500 GCA_015478945.1 Trachelipus rathkii
TCATGTGAACCCTAGCTGTGATATATCAGTGGCTGTTCAGCAAATTAAAAAGGATATAAAATATGTTTGGTCTACAGTGAATCCAAGACTACCTGTGATTACTGATAAATCCATAGATAAAAAAATAAAAGACCTTCTTATTCTTGTGAAAGATATTAATCGCAAGCATTGTAAAACACGTGCCAAAAACAATCTAGATGCAAAATTGAATAGGCTTTTCGATATTTCCGCATGTTACTGTTCCCTGGATACCGTACCTTGCAGTGATTCACGCGTACTCTGTACGATTGACCACTGTGTTCAAGAACATATTATATGTGTTTGCTCTCGAGGTGCAAAGGTACCACGTGAAGACAGAGCATACCTACGGGATCAGAGATCTAAAATAGGACCCAAGGGAACATATCAGCTGTCTTCAGTGGATAAAGCCGCTGTCAAACGTCAAAGAAGGACTAAACATAAGCAGGGACAAGAACCTACTCAAGAACAGGTTGAGCAGCTACCAAGATTTTCCATGATTGCTGAGTCACCTGAACATATAGAAGGATCTAAATGCTAGGTTAGTTTTTTTTGTAATATTTACTTTCATGTTATGTTAAATACAGTAACTAATAAATCAATATATTCGACCAAAGCAATATTTATATTACAAACTACAAGGATGTGTGTTTCATTTTAATTCAGGAAGAACATGAATGGCAGCCGAGAAAGATAACGTCAGGAGTCTACAATTTAACGAAGTTCCCCAGATATGCAATGGAACTTGTTCGAGGAGAATGCTCTTCAAGACTAGGCGCAGCTCTTACGAATGCTTTGTTACATGATATCAAACACACTAAAACCTGATATTAACATCAATAAAATTGTGATTGACAAGTGCAAATTAGACAGGGCCAAAGCACAAGTAAAAGTTGTTAGTGAAGGTGTGCAATCAGAAAAAAATAAGCAGTACATTTGTATTGGTGTGGATGGTAAAGTCGACCACCACACTCTAACATATAAAAATATAGATTCACGTAAAGATGAATTTTCGTGTGCTTTAAAAAAAGTGTCGAATCAGAACATCACCTCACCTTCACTAGTGAAGATGGAAAATCTTCTGGCACCTACTTGACCCATAGAACAGTCCCCACTATTGGCACCACCGGTGATGTACTTGCTCAAGAGACACTCGATGTTCTTCAGGAATATGATAGCATTGACAGTATCCAAGCTATCCTTCTTGATAATTCAGCAATGAATATCGGCCATAAGAGTGGTTTAGTTGTTAAACTAGAATAATTATTGGGAAGGAAACTGCATATTATTGGATGTGCACTACATCAGAATGAACTGCCATTAAGAGCTATTTTCAGAAAAATGGACAATGTTACAACTGGGCCGAAAAGTTTTAGTGGATCAATTGGGCAAAGATGTGCAGAAAATCTCCAGGATATCCCTCAGGTAACGTTTGAAGCTGTGGAAACTCCAATTATTGATGGATACATGCCAGAGAAAGTGCTAAAAGACCTTAGTCACGATCAAAGGCTTTTGTATGAGTATTGCAAGGGGATTAGGTCCGGTAAAGTAGATGAGAGATGGGCTGGTTATAAAATTGGTCCACTGAATCATGCTAGGTGGTTAACTCTTGCCATACGACTTCTCTGTTTGTACACAAGGGACAAAGAACCAAACTTGTGTTTGAAAAAGTTGGTTCAATTTATTGTTCAGGTTTATGCTCCTGCGTGGTTCGAAATAAAGGCATCATCCAAACTGCATGATGCTCCTCGCATCCTCTTCTCTGCCTTCACAAGACTGAATCTTCTCACATACAGTGATGTGAAAGCCATTGCAAAGAAGAACATCCAAGGTAATGCTTTCTGTCTTCTACCTGAAAATTTCCTATATGCAATGGCGAAAGATGATGAAAAACTTATCAGAAATCTTGGTCTTCAATCTATACTCCATATTAGACAAAGGTAAATTTCCAATCACTTAATATAAATATACCATAAAAACATAATAAATAGCAAATAATAATTAATGTAACGTTCACAATTAACTTTTTAAATAAGCTTTTGCATTAAAATATTATCATAGAACTTTAATATCTTTGCTTCGCTTACATTTGCAGAATGGAAGTTGATCAGAAACTTGTGAAGAGAATTTCACAGTTGAATTTGAATTGCAAACATTGATATGAATTTATCGACCTGACTCCCAATGACGTTGTAGAACCACCAACCACACGGCACTTTACCGATGCAGAAATCAAGTCATTTATTGACAAGAAAACATAAAGCCAGATATTCCAGACTTCCCATCTCACTCTCAGAGCGTTGAAAGAAGTGTAAAATTAGTAACGAAGGCTTCAAATCATGTGTACGAATTTGAGAATCGATACAGGTCCATCCTTACTAAAGTACCAAGCAGAAATATGCGTCAGCCATTTATGTCAAAAGGACATGATCATCAGTCATATGATGATATATAGGAATACTTATGCAAACCTTTCAGATAACGTTTGTTTGCACTTTGGCGAAAAATACAAGGAAATTGGTAGTAAAAAAAGATGTATTTCATGTGTTGCATTAAATATGCATTTAAAAACATATTATTACAATCCCTAAAGCTTTACTCTACTTTAGAAATAAAATATGAGTAATAATACATACCTAATGTAATAAAAAACAATGATGTGTGTTGATTACAGATACTGAGTGAAGCGAAATTAGCCTTCTTTATAGGAACAATCTTTAAATTCAAATCCGCAAGCGAATATTTATCCGATTTTTCTGAAATTTTGTATGGATTCCCATTTTAGTTAGCCCAACTACTTTTACTTTACGATCTTTGAAATAGAAGATTGACGCACCAAAGACAGCATATATATATATATATATATATAGTATATATATATATATCATATATATATATATATATATATGTATATATATAGTATATAGTATATATATATATATATTAAGAAGTACATATATATATATATATATATATATATATATAAAGTATATATAGGAGATAAGAGAGTGGTATATATAAATATATATATATATATATATATATATATATATAATATATATATATATAAAATGTATATATATATATATATATATATATATATATATATATATATATATATGGTACATATATATATATATATATATATATATATACATATATATATATACACATATATAAGTATTTTGTAGATAGGAGGGGGTCTAAACCCCTGGGAAATTATTTTTGCATGATCAAAATTCTTTTAATTGTTTAGTCTCTTAGTTACTGTTTATAATAATAATACATAGTAATAATAATAATAATACTATTAATAATAATAATAATAATAAATAAATAGTCAATACTATCACTAATAATAATAATAATAATAATAAGAATAAGAACAATACTTATAATAATAATAATTTACCAAAGAAATTTAAGAGTAAGTTATTCATAAATGAGGAGATATGTCCGTAACGATTTCTGAATTATAGATGTTCATATATATATAGTAAGAGAGGCAGTTATATATATATATATATATGCTATGGTGTTATGATATATGATATAAAGATATATAGAAGTAGTATATATATATATATATATATATATATAAATATATATATATATATATATATATATGTATATATAGTTTAAGTATATATTTAGTGTAATATATACTTCTATATCTTGCGCACAAGAGAAGATATAAGAGATATATATGTATATAGAGCACATATGTGTTCTTTATATATATATATATATATATATATATATATATATATATATATATATATATATATAGAGAGAGAGAGTGTATAAGTATATAATTAATTTAGACCAGGGACTTGAATGTAAGGATTTAAAGTTTGCAGATGATCCCAAATTGGCTACCTTAGTTAGGAATAATGATGGATACATAAAGATTTAAATGATCTTGATAAACTTCTTGGGTGAGCAGATATGTTCCAAATGAATTTTAATAGTAAAATGTGTAAGGTTCTTCACTCAGGTTACTCAAATAAAAGATTTAACTACAATGTGAATGGGCATTGACTTGATTCTTTGGACTAAGGAAAAGATTTAGATGTCATTATAAACAGTAATCTGAAAGTGCAGCTAATAAGTGTATGGAAACAAGGAATAAAGCTAATAAGGTTATAGGTGTAATAAATTGTAATATCGGGTACAATGGCAAGTTGTATGATAGTTCTTTTAGTCCAGTATTAGAATATTGCTCACAAGTTCGGGCCCCTATTTAAGAAATGACGTAGATATGCTGAAGAGTACAACAAAGAGCAACAAGGATGATTTCTGGGTTTGAGGGTAAGGGCTATGAGGAGAGGCAGAAGGAGTTAGGAATGCTTTCTGTAGAAAGGCGATTTCTTAGAGAGGACATGATACAAGTCTACAAAATATTTATATATATTGATAATACTGAGATAAATAAATTCTTTATAGCGTACCACGAACAGGAGACCTGGGGAAATAATAAGAAAATTAGGAAGAATACATGTATTCTTGATGTAAGAAAGCATTCATTCAGTATTGTTAATTTTTCGATTGGTTTGGCGCAGGAAGTTTTTGAGTGTGACTCACTTGGAACATTTAAGATAGAATTGTATAGGTATATGGATGGTTTGGGCGTCATATAATATATTTTGACTAAGCCAAATTACCGTGTTTTTAGTTAGTAAAGTTAGTTAGTTCCCGGGGTTGGCCGACATCGCCAATATGTCCGGTTGGCCAGAATGCTGAGGCCCTGTCGTCTGCTGACGCTTGGGTCTACGTCGACGAGCTCAAGTGGGCGATGCGTGCTTTCAGCAGGAACGGTGCTTCAGGAGTTGATGGAGTTTCCTTCCAAGACCTGGAGAACTTCAGGTAGGGAGATTAAACATTAATTATAATTCCGGTTTTCTTAGTGCTGATATACAAAGAGTCCAAGATTTGAAGTGATTGGAGCTGGGACATAAAGGTCAGGAGTTTGTAGTGATTAA
>JABUQX010001219.1:57500-61494 GCA_015478945.1 Trachelipus rathkii
TATTATATATATAATAATATATATAAATTTATATATATAATATATATATATATATATATATATATATATATAATAAAATATATATATATATATATATATATATATATATATATATATTAATAGTTTATATGATATATTAGAGGCGAAGATGTCTCCCGAAGTTATTTTATTTCAGATTGATAAATTGGGTTGGTGGTAGACAAGTTATTGAAAGTGATGAACCTTGAAAAAATTTTGAAATTTTGAAATTAAAATTGAATACTTGATGTTACCATTTTTTTTTATTGAATTTCAAAGGCAAATGATTATATCTTTTTGACCATACTTTATTCTAGAATTTTCGTGAAAAAATTATTGAAATATCTTAAAAAATAAAGTTTTTATATGATTTTCAGTTGAAGTAGTAAAAATTCAGAACTTGCCCCCTCCCCCCCCCATAAATTCCAAACCAGTAGTCTATTGAAACGAAATAAACAGAAATACATAGAATAATAGTTACTCTTTAAATAAAAAGTTCTCTTTTCACGATTGATAGAAAAATTTAATTTCGAGTACAGAGTTCCCTTATATAAAATGATCGACGCATGCTTCTGCTTAGTACTTTAGCAAGAATGGACCTGTGTCAATTCTCAAATCTATACACATGATTTGAAGCTTCTTTCAACGCTCTGGGAATGAGATGGGAGGTCTGGAATATCTGGCTTTATGTTGTCAATAAATGACTTGATTTCTGCATCGGTAAAGTGCTGTGTGGTTGGTGGTTCTACAACGTCATTGGCAGACAGGTCGATAAATTTATAGGAGTGCAATTTGGCATTCCAATTCAACCGTGGAATTTTCTTCACAAGTTTCTGATCAACTTCCATTCTGCAAATGTAATCGCAAAGATATTAAAGCTCTATGATAATATAATAAAAAAGCTTATTTAAAAAGTTAATTGTGAATGTTCCATTAATTATATTTTTGGTTGCTATATTATGTTTTTTATGATATATTTAATATTAAGTGATTGGAAATTTACGTTTGTCTAATATGGAATATAGATTGAAGACAAAGATTCTGATAAGTTTTTCATCATCTTTCGCTATTGAATATAGGAAATTTTCAGGTAGAAGACAGAAAGCATTACACTTGGATGTTCTTTGCAATGGCTTTCACATCACTGTATGTGAGAAGATTCAGTCTTGTGAAAGGCATGAGAGGAGGATTGGCGAAGAGCAACATGCAGTTTGTATTTTGAATATATTTTGAACCAATTTCTTTATTTCGGAATATTGAAACCAACTTTTTCCAACATTAATTTTTCGAAGATATTGGTAATAGTATAAAATAGATTCAAATTCCAAGCAAATTCACTTTTTAAAATTTATACCCAGCAGGCCGATTCCTCATCTGACTTTACTGGACCTAATCCCCTTGCAATACTCATACAAAAGCCTTTGATCGTGACTAAGGTCTTTTAGCACTTTTCTCTGACATCAATCAAATAAATTGGAGTTTTCCACAGCTTCAACCGTTACCCGAGGTGGATATCGCTGGAGATTTGTTCTGCTCTACCTCTTTGCCAATTGATCACTAAAACTTTTTCAGCCCCCGGTTTGTAACATTGTCCATTTTTCTGAAAATAGCTCTTATGGTAGTTCATTCTGATGTGCACATCCAATAATATGCAGTTTCCTTCCCAGTAATTCTTCTAGTTTTAACAAACTAAGTCCGCTCTTTTGGCCGATATTAATTGCAGTATTATCAGAAGGATAGCTAAGACTAATCTCAAACCCTTAAAATTCCTGAAAGAACATTTTATCTCGCTTGAGCATGTTACAATTATGTACATTTAACCGGGTTTTTGCCAAATAGTGGAGACTGTTCTTTGGGTCATATAATTGCCAGAAGGAAAAAAAGAACAAGCTTTTTTTTCCGAAAAAAACCGGTTTTTTTCATGAAAAATTGAAAGAAACAGTCTTATGTTAAAAACAAGTCGAATGTATTTTTTTCATTTCTTTAATAAGTGTGGAATTTACATGTTTGACCAATTATATTATAAATTTTAAATATGGCTCTAATTCTGGGACATTTTTTGGTTTCCAATTTTCTACAAGGTTGGAAGCCCCTGAGTTTGTGTTTAAAATTATTTAAGAGGTTTCCAAATATTTTTATTATATGTTCCTGAATTTTGATATTCATACATATTTGAACTTCATATTTGTATTATTGTTTTCTTACTCTGTTATAGCTTTCAGTAACATTTTTTATCATAATTATTTAATCAGAATTTAGAAATTCCAGCCATGTGCAAAAGTCGTGTGACTGTACTTTTTAAGAAATAAAAGGTAATTAATTTAACTAATTAAATTTATATCATGCTGATGAGCCCCAGTGATAATGAGCTTGACATTAGTCACAGCACAGTAGCCAGTACTCAGTAGTGACTGGGGTCTGGGGAGTGGAGACTAGTGAATTAGTAATGGGGCTGGATTGGAGATAGCAAAACATTTATTTAGCTACTTACGCAGCCTCTTGCATCTATAGTCTTTTTTTTTTTAAATTTCAATAGTTTTTATTATTTCATTTTGCAAATCGCTTAAAAGGTCACTTTATTACTTATTATCTAACTATCTTTATTCTATATAAATATAATATACATTAATGTTAAAGTAAATATATAAATATAATGATACAGATTTTAAAATACATAGTAAAATTAGTAAGGAGAAGCCACAAAAAGCAGTCTGCAGGCTACAACCTACTGTAATTGCACAAAAACAATTGATAAAATATAAGAGAAAGGTAGTTCTGCTATTTTATAAATTCATAATGGAAATATCTTTAAACATAAAAATCCTCTAATATTTGAAAAGTGAAAATACTCAAATGAAATATTATATTAGCCTCTTCATATTTTTAAAAATACATTTAATGAAAAAAACTGAAAAACGCGAAAAAACAAAAAAACATGTTTTTTTCTTTAAAAAAACACCATTTGAAAAAAATCGTTTTTTTCCCAACCCTAGTCAAGATTTTCCATCTTCACTAGTGAAGGTGAAGTGATGTTTTGATTCGACTTTTTTTTTTTTTTAAAGCACATGAAAACTCATCTTTATGTGAACCTTTATTTTTATTTGGTTAGAGTGTGGTGGTCGAGCTTTACCATCCACACCAAATACAAAGAATTATTTTTTTTTTTTTTTTTTGTACACCTTCCACTAACAACTTTTACTTGTGTTTTGGCCCTGTCTAATTTGCACTTGTCAATCACAATTTCATTGATGTTAAAATCAGGTTTTAGTAGGTGTTTGATATCATGTAACAAAGCATTCGCAAGAGTTGTGCCTTGTCTTGAAGAACATTCTTATCCAACAAGTTCCATTGCATATCTGGGGAACTTCGTTAAATTGTAGACTCCTGACATTATCTTTCTCGGCTGCCATTCATGTTCTTCCTGAATTAAAATGAAACACACATCCTTGTAGTTTGTAATATAAATATTGTTTTGATCGAATATATTGATTTATTAGTTACTGTATTTAACATAACATGAAAGTAAATATTTCAAAAAAAACTTACCTCGCATTTAGATCCTTATCTATGTTCAAGTGAAGATCCTGGTAACTGCTTAACCTGTTCTTGAGTAGGTTCTTGTTCCTGGTTATGTTTAGTTCTTTGATGATTGACAGCGGCTTTATCCACTGAAGACAACTGATATGTTCCCTTGGGTACTATTTTAGATCTCTGTACCCTTGCACCTCGAGAGCAAGCACAGTGATCAATCGTACAGAGTATGCTTTAATTACGGCAAGTTACGGTATCCAGGGAACAGTAACATGCCGAAATATTGAAAAGCCTATTCAATTTTGCATAAATATTCTTTTTGGCACTTGTTTTACAATGCTCGCGATTAATATCTTTCACAAGAATAAGGTCTTTTATTTTTTTATCTATGGATTTATCAGTAATCACAGGTAGTCTTGGATCCACTGTAGACCAAACATATTTT
>JABUQX010001220.1:10000-15000 GCA_015478945.1 Trachelipus rathkii
ATAATACAGTGTACAGGAGTGCATTAATAACTATCAGCCTGGATAAGTTTACTTCTCTCTTGTATGAGAGAATGAGTGCTGCTGAAATCAAACTATGCCGAAAATGGTTTAGTGTTGCTGAGGCTTTATACTTAATCCTTTAAAGGATGTTGAATCTTAGAGAGACATAATAGAACGTAACCCAACTAGAATCCTGATGTTTCTCTGCTTAGATGGCAACTTAATATATTTAAAATAAACTTATATTTTTATGTATTTATATGTTTTTATGTATTTATATAACACTCTTTTCAATGAAAATTATATGTTATAAAATATGAAAACTTGTTTTACTTCCCGCTTATGTTCGATTTATTGACTAAGTTGTTAATGATGGCTGTTTATTCGTCTGGTTGTTGTTATGTAGGCATACTTTCGCTGGTCTGTATGATAATTACACAATGTTATAGTAAATTTTTTGTTAAATATTACCATGTTAATGTAAAATTAACATTGTTATGTTAGAGACATGCTTGACAAAGTGTGAATAAGTTACGTTTTTGGATGTTATGTTAGTTACTTTACTGGTGTTAAGTGTGGTCCTTTGTTAATGTTAACCATTTATTCTTGTTTAAGATGGGCTAAGTTTCTCGTTGTGGGTTATATTCATAGTTTAGATGATGCAGAGTAAGCTTTTATTAATGTGAAAACTTTGTTACGTCAGCATATATTGTCTGATCTTTGTATAAAGAACTTGATTTTATGTTATGTTTATTCAAAATGATACTCGAAATGTGACCTTAATCAATAGATCAATAGATCACAGATGGTCAGGAGGGTGGCAGGAGGGGGGCTGGATGGTGGTTTGATTTAGTGATTTACTGCTTTAGGGTATGTAAAAACGTAAATTTGTAAGTTATAAACATAAAAAGAATAAGAAATTTTATTTATTTATTTATTTATTTATTTATTTTTTATTTCTTGATGGTTCTGAAACCATTATTTTCGAAATCTACAGACCCGATAACATATATAAGGACACCAACATTGTATCATTACACAAATATTTAATAAATCGGCACCGCACCGGAGCCAGCACCGGTGCAGCTGTCAACTCCTACTCCTCCTTCCTCATTCTTCTTCCACCTTCCTCATTCTTCTTCCTTCCTCATTCATCTTTCATCCTTCTTCATTCCTCCTTTGTTTTTTGCACTCTGTGCTCTTTTTTTTCAGTCGGGACCCCCCCTAATGGGGGGTCCTAGACACCCTAGACACCCTACACGGACTTATAACCAATCATATTCGAGTTCTACGACCTCAATAACCTTATATAAACACACGCACCATTGGTGTTATACGACTGTTTATTAAACTCGGCACCGCCAGTTGGCTTCCAGCACCGGTGCCGGGCCAAACTCATCAGAGTTCACATACCACTATTTTTAAAATTCAACCTCTGAATTCCGCTCACGCAAATTTCAACAGCTTTATAACGTGATCAATATTTAATGTTTGAAGGGGGTGGGGTCCCCTTCGGGGGACCCATGGGGATGTAACTTCGTCTACGACGAGGTTACCTCCCCATCTAACACCCCTCCAAATTTTAACCCAATACGATAACTCTAACCCATGTAGATATATATCGGATTCAGAACCGGATGCGAAGAAGCAGCCGCGGTGGAATACAGAGTCGGAGTGCGTAAAAAACGATCCCTTACAAGGGATCGTTTTTCGACTCAGATTCGATTTCCTTCGGAAATCGAATCTTCGACGTAATAATAATAATAATAATAATAATACTAATAATAATAATAATGTGTATGTGTATGCGCACGCGCGCACATATTATCTACCGGACCCTGCGTCGGTGCGATGATGCGGACCCGGAGGCGGAACCGGAGCCGGAACCGGAATCGCGTCCCGGAACCAGAGGCTGAGACGGTGCTGCTGCTGCTGCGACTGTAGAAGACTAGGGGGTAAACCACAGACAGACACAAAAAGTCTCCGAAGGAGACTGAATCGGATTCGAACGCAAAACAAGGCGCTGACGGTGGAGACGCTGCAGAAGGTGACGAAGGATACGTAGAAGGGGTTTTAAAACAACTCAAAAGTGTTTCCACTTCTTCAACCTAATAATAATAATAATATGTGTGTGTGTGTGCGCGCGCGCTCTCGCGCGCTGACGTAATCTCGGCTGCGCCGAGATTACGTCATCACGCTCGAATCTAACTCTCGTTAGGCCTAAACTCACCCACGCAGATCAAGCAACAAAGGCGTAAGCGCAATATCGGCGTCCACCCTCGGGGGTGACCACCCTCTATATACATCCTACAGACTTGAAATTTACACGGATTCGTCCTTATGCCATATATAACTATATTCCAGTTTCGACCTTATCTCTTATACTTTTGAGAAAAAAGATGTGGCTCCCCACACTGGCGACAAACTACTATATATATATATATATATATATATATATATATATATATATATATAATTAATATATATATTATATAATATATATATATATATATATATATATATATATATATTATATATTTATATATATATATTATATATATTATATATATTATATTATATATATATTTTGTATATATATTTATATATAGAATATATATATATATATATATATATATATATATATATATATATATATATATATATATATATATATATATATATATATATATATATATATATATATATATATCGGGGTGTATACGAAATAGGGGGACAAATTTGGAGGATATTATCTTTGTACCATTACAAGTGTTTTGTCTTAAATAAATTTACCTGTAAAGTTCCTCATTTAGTAGGTAAATGAGTTAGGAAGGTGCAAGATGTATGATGTGAATATTGGTGTTTATGTTCCGTAGATGTGGTTATTATTATTATTATATTATTATTATTATTATTATTATTATTATTTTATTATTATTATTATTATTATTATTATTATTATTATTATTATTATTATTATTATTATTATTATTATTATTATTATTTATTATTATTATTATTATTTATTATTATGATTATTATTAATATTGTTATTTTATCATTACTAATATGATTATTATTAATATTAATTGTTATTATTGTTATTATTATTATTATTATATCGTTTGCCATATTATACGTCGAATGTTATTATTCTTATTATACTTCTTTGTTATTATTATTCCTGTTCCTTTTCGTATTATTACTATTATCATAGTAATATTACTTATCAAATAATTATTGTTATTAAGGCATTAATATTGTTATTAGTAATATTAGGAGTATTATTATGATTCGCATTATTATTTGTATTATTATTATTGTTATTGCTTGTATCCGTTTCCCGAGTAAATATTGCTCGAATACTATCAACAATATTCCTAGTATTATTCATCCTATCTCTATAATAAGGTGGTACCTATCAAGCAACCTATAGCAGTGTCCAATATTATAGAGACGGCAATACCCTGTTCTATAGGTTACTACTTTACGTTGCAGAGTTTCCGTAGCCAACTCGTCACATCTACGGAACATAAACACCAATATTCACATCATACCCCTTGCACCTTTCTAACTCATTTACCTACTAAATGAGGAACTTTACAGGTAACTTTATTTAAGACAAAACGCTTGTAATGGTACAAAGATAATATCCTCCAAATTTGTCCCCCTATTTCGTAAACACCCTGTATATATATATATATAATATATATATATAATATATATATATATATATATATATATATATATATATATATATATATATATATATATATATATATATATATATATATATATATATATATATATTATATATATATATATATATATATATATATATATATATTAATACGCCATCTATGTAGGCATGATAGCTCGCACCTCGAGTCCAGATAGAGTATCATTTGACTTCCGCGATGATTTGTTGGTTAGTGAAATAGGATGGGTTCACAAACATCCACTTTTGGGAAAAATGTTAAAACCTAGTCAGCAATGTAGCAGCAAACCATACTGGAGTGCATGGCAATACCACTAAAGCAGAAACCTCTTAAAAAAATAAACCATGGATCATTAAAAAGGTTTCATCACTGGCACATAAAGCAGATCTACTCAAGCTTTTGAAGGAATAATATTTCTCATTTAATAATAAATATATTTAATGATCATTACATTTTATGAAGATAATTTTATAACGTTTAATCTGATCAAGACGATACCGAAATTTTGGTCCTTTAACGTTGTAACGGTTTTTGTCGGGTTAAATCAAATGGCGATTATAAGCAATATCGATATATTTTCATCTAAACTTCCTCGATATACCGGATTATGCTCATTCTTATTATAGTGTTTCTGCTGATGGGAAAATGGTAGGTCTCTCGGTTTCCTCTCTCCTACAGTTTTCGAGTAAATAAGCGTAAAAGAGTAAGCTGGGTCATTTTTGCCCTGTAACATTTGCTCTCTAAAAGAATTTTAGTCATTTATTTTCCTAAAGGCTACAAACTTGATTTTGACATTATTTAGTTTAGTTACACAAAAATAATCTACAAAGCAACACTTTCAAGGATATATTTTTAAATTTTCAATATTCCGTAAAGTTTCCATTCTTCACAGATTTAAATGAAATTAAATGAAAATATTAATTTTGAAACCGTAGATGATTTAAACTCTATAAATTTTTATTAGATTTATAGTAGAAATTCACTTTCTTAAATGAAAGAGAATGGAATTGGATATTTAATATATATATATATATATATATTATATTATATATTATATACTAAATATAAGAAAAAATATATATATATTATATATATATATATATATATATATATATATATATATATATATATATATATATAATATATACTAATGCCACAATGCTTGGTAAATTTTTTATATTATTCGAGTAATTTTTTCAACCGAGAAAGGTGCCAATATGGTTAAAAGAAAATGGTCAAAACCTGATCATTCACCATAAAAAGCTCTAACAGTTCGTTGAA
>JABUQX010001221.1:0-17500 GCA_015478945.1 Trachelipus rathkii
GAGAAATTAAATGAAAGTACGTTGAGAGGTTTGGTCCATTTTGAAGGGAATGAATTGACTAGGTCGGTTTTTTAAAGCCAGATGTATAGTGGCGAGTGTGTGAAAACCGACCGGTGGGAGATCGGAGAAAAAGTGGATTGAGTCAGAAAACGAATGTCTGAAGGAGAGAAATGGAGTTTGGCAGGGCGAGAATAAAGGTGCCTAATAAGAGAGAATGGCGGAGTGTGAGGGGTATGGTTGTGGCTCACCTGGGTCAGGGATGAACCCTTACACTGACGATTTACCATAGTGAGGTCCGTCGCAGTCCCGAAGTAATAGGGTGGATTTTCTGACTGCGACGGGTCCTTACTAATTAATAGGCTGGGCTTCTTCTCGACTTTTGTCATATTCTTCTACTGCTTCTTTTCCGATGCTTGTTACGCACCTTACCACCAGTCTTGGGAAGAAAAAGGTAGATGAAGAATATATATATATATATATATATAATATATATATAATATCAATAATATAAATATAATATATATTATATATATATAATATATATATATATATATATATATAATAATAATAATAATATAATAATAATAATAATCAGATCATGTGAAATGAATAATTATATACCCAAGAGCACTAATAAAACTATTTGAAAATACTAAACTATAGGTTTATATTTAATCTTCATCAAAGAATAGAATTACAGAATTTCATAGAAGCACGCTTTAAGTACATTAAATATACAATTGCAACACTTCACTGCTTTAAAAAAAAACAAAAAAAAAAAACAAAAAATATTTGCCTTTGGTCTCTTTTTTAAAACAAAATGAACGGTTTTTTTTTTTTAATCACCTGCAATCCTACTATTATAATATATATAATATATATATAATATATATATATATACATATATATATATATATAATATATATATTATATATATTATATATATATATATATATATAATATCTTAACTAAACAATTTAACGAATAATTTTATATATATATATATCTATATATACTAACATAATATATATTTATATATATATATATATATATACTGACTGAATAGGGGCAGCTCATTTATATGCACCATGCTATTTTGAGGGAGGAATACAAACATTGCAATGGGGAAAAATGACTGATGAAGCAAATGATTCTTTATAGCATGTTGAATACATTAAATCTTTAGCCCTCCCATCCGAGCAAATTACTTAGTAATTTTGCTATATACATGCTGTATTGATCGGTTGCGGAATTCCTTCTTCGTCTCTTGGAGACTCCTCGAGGTGTTCCAACGATTCAGACTCAATAGAGCGACTCAGGTAATCTGCGATCACATTGTCCTTCCTACTTATGTGATTAAGCAATAATCAAAAGCGTTCAAGGTATAGCGACCATCTCATGATACAGGGGTTTTCATATCTTTTCTTATTCATGGCGGTCAAAGGTCTGACTGAAGTACGAATTCTTTCCCGTATAAGTATGGTTCATACTTCTTGACACCCATGATGATGGCTAGAGCCTCTTTTTCTAGAGTGCTGTACCTTCTCTGCGTTGGGGAAAGCTTTTTGCTTCCATAGGAAATAGGGTGGAGGATAGCATCTTCTTCCTGTAGAAGGACATACCCTATCGACATGTCAGAGGCATCAACTTGAAGAGTAAATGTCTTGTCTAACTGTGGCATCTTTAAAATGGGTTTCAATATCAGTACTCCCTTTAACTTCTCAAATTCCTCCTGATGCCCGCTTTTCCAACGTACTTTGGTGATTTCGCTTCTTTCAACTAATTCAAACAATGGAATGGCGATTTTACAATCTTCTTTTTCCAACTTTGTAAGTATGATTCCAATCATTGATGCCATCAAGAATCCTTATCATTGCCCTTTCAAACGTAACTTTCAGCAGTAACACCAAACCATTTTTCCTCCTTGTAGGATCCTTCTGCTCTCCATCCTTCGCGACCGCTAGCATTCCCACTCTTACTAAGGGCTTGCCCTATTCTTCCATCATCTTCAGACTTGCAACTTCATAACCCAACTCTTTTATCTTCTCTATCCATTCTCCGTCTTCTCTTATGGCACTTCTCATACCTTAATTGTTTCTTTGTTTCCATCATTTCAATCTTTCTACCATGTATTGCACTGTATTGTATTCTGGCTTTATGAAACGCAGGAGCGACTTTCATGATTTCCTCTTTTTACTCTCTACTTTTTAAATATCTTCGCACACTGTGCTATTGCTACCGTTATTATCTCTTATTGTTTCACTCCCAAGAACGTCATATCCTTTATCACAGGTAGCTATTTTCTTCAGATTTATCTTATTATTCTTAACTACTCTCTCTTTCTCACTCTCTTCGCTGAATTGTTTCATCATAATCAAATTTCTTCGGGCCATCTCCTCTTTTAGGCTTGAAAATATCCATTGGCTCCTATTCTCTCCATTTATTTTCCAAACAATAAAGCTTCTCCCATTCAAGGTAACGCTCTCCCATAGATTCGTTTTTACTTTGTATATTCTGTGCACTACTGAGAACATCATCGTCTTTTTTCATAATACAGACGGTTTCATTATCAATACTACTTCTTCCATCATTGTTTTCCTCTTTTATATCCCGATATTTTTTAATACAAAATGTATTACTATTAGTAGTGGTTTTTCCAGCACCACTCGTCTCTGCTTCCAAATTATCATTTGTCTTCTTTCTTTCTGTCTCAGTTTTCTTCTTTCTCTGCACATTCCTTTTCTTTCGGTGCTTCATCTTAAATAATTTCTTTCTTATAAACTTTCTTGTGCTTTTAGCATTATAAACTTCATAGAGGTCCTCTTTCATGCGACCTACTTTCCCCTTTGTATCATAAAATTCTTGAGCTACTTTTTCCGCAGTAAAATCTTGTATTTTCTTAAGTACCAGCCTTTTGACCACTGAAAACTTCCTCTCCGAGAAACTTCCGTAATTCTTTTCGTTCTGTAGTCTTTTATCTGTTACTTCTTTCTATGACAATCACAACAGGTTTCCAGAGTCGTCACAAGGTATTCCCTCCATCCTGCTCTTCTTCAAAAATTGTTCCATTACTTTCTAGCTCTTCAGATGGTCCTTTATTCGACTCCGTAATCTCCGTTGGTACAATAATATTCTGAATTTCTTTATCTGTTTTGGTACTTTCTGTAGGAGCAGCAACATTCTGAGCTTCAGTTTGAATTATGCGTGGCATAATTGAATCCTTATTTACATTACAGTCTTCACTAAGAAGCTTTTCACAGGATAATCTGGTATCTGTTTCAACAATTTGGGGCACAACAGATACATGGGTAAACTACTATTTACAACTGGCACATCTGATACGTAGGTATCCTTTAACTCTTGATCAACACAATTTTCGGCACTCAACTTTCTAACTGGTTTTGGTTCTACGCACACAAGTAATCTGTATGCTCCTCGGTTGATGGTTTGTTAACTTCACACAATGGGACCATATCTGAAATCTTTTCATCCTCCACACTCACCTCACAATTGACTTGATCCTCAGGGCCGGCGTTTCGCCTATCAAACGATTCATCCTCAGAATCCTAATCAACCTTCTCAATGATGGGGAACAACAGCTCCTTCTGGGCTGTCACGTCCTTCTTACGTCGAGGACCCAGACACATAGTCTCTCCCAATGCGTTGTTTGGTTGGAACGGGGGTAATGCCCCTTCTATATTGCCCAATATGAGGTCATACACTACGTCCGGCATAACTGCCGCTGTCTCTCCCAATGAATTATGGGGTGTCCAACACGACGTCTGCGAGTGGCACTCTCTTGACTCGAGTTGTCCATCTACTTCATTGTTACACACCTGCCGGTTTAACTTTCCTTCTGCGCAAATTTCTCGCACAACACCAGTGTGTTACACCCTGTATCTCTTAGTAACCGAACGAGATAACCATTGGCAAAGCCATAGGTGATAGGTAGGTGGTGCGAGTAACCTTCTGCATCACCCACCATACAATAATCTGAGGGAATAGCTGGCTCTTCACTTGACTTTGTCAAGACTTGTCCATCAACGGAAAGATCCGCGGACGCGCCACTGTATTCTTCCCATCATCTCTCTGCCGATTTTTGTTGAAGTTTGTGTTTCTATTGTAATTGTTAAAATAGGGCGGTGCCCGACAATCACGTGCCATGTGACCCCTCTTCCAGCACTTGTAACAGGTTACAACGCTCCTTGGCTCACTGCTGCTTCGGCGACTTTCGCGCCTCTCATTGCCTCCTGCAATATTCCTGACTCTGTTGTTCCGTGGTCCTGGTGTTTGTTGGTTTGTGGCTTTATTATTATAACTTTCTCTTTTTCTGTGGCAACTACTTGTCTGTCTGTCTCGATAGCTTTGTCTGTTACTATTGTTGTGAATGTGACTGTGACTTTCTCTGGCGCGACACTAAATTCATCTTATGCGCTTGTAAATAATTTTCAGAGCTTTTAATAATTTCCTGCATGTCTTCACCATTCTTTTCCTTTAAGAAGGTAGCTAAGTCTTTGGGGATCGTATTTAAATACTTATCTATAGTGAAGAAATTAATCAAGTCGTCTGCGGTCATCTTCACATCCGCCGCGACGATCCACTTCTTTAGAGCATCAAAGATCTTCCTCATATAGACTTTCGGGTTGTCATCATCTGTGGGCGCAATAACCTTGTACTTGGCGCAATACCCGCTTTCAGTTAGATCATATCTGATTAAAAGTGCTTTCTTCAAGTCCTCATAATTTGATGTGTCTTCCACTGAAAAGTCATTATATACCTTGACGGCCTTGCCCGTTAAGAACGATCCAAGCAGATGCGAATATTTCTCTTTTGGGACATCGTTAGCGACCGCCTGTTTTTCAAACAGGGTTAAATACTCTTCTATATTGTTCAATTTTTCATCAAAATTTGGCAGCTTAAGCTTGGTAAATTTATTTGAACGGGAGGCATTTTCTGGGGAGAGAGTTCTGTGCAGTATTTGTTGCAGCTTCGTGATGCCGTTGCTTGTCTTCCGCCTCTAACCTCATTTTCAAAATTCTTTCTTCTGACTCTCTTGCACACTTGTTGGCTTCCAATTTCCTCTCTATGTCAGCTTTCAGTTTCGTTTCCTCCAAATCAGTCGCAATCTTTTGTAACTCGATCTCTTTAGCAATTTCTTTTCTTCAATCTCTTTTCCTTTGATAGCTTCTCTCTCCTTAGCTCGTTCTTCCCTCAGAAAGTTTGCAGCCTCGACTCCTGTAATACCGAGAGCTTTACACATTTCAAAAAGATCACCCATGTTTACTATTCAAAATATATCTTATTAAATGTAGCAGCCTTGCAGCTTGTCTTAATCACCCTTAAATTAGTCACTTTTTAAAAAAATTTGGACTCAGCTGTGCGATTCAATTCATGTTGTTACAACAAATCTTTATTTATATATAATATATATTAATATATATATATATATAATATAGAATATATACTATATATATATATATATATATATAATATATTTATATATATATAAAATACTGTAAAATCCTATAAAAATCGACCCAGGGAACTTCCTCAATGGAACTTTCCCAGGGTGTGGAGCGGAAGCGTAATCCCAAAGAAAAAACTGCCAAAAACCTGGTAGCAATATCGTCCTCCGAACGCTCGACAATCTATGGATTTCGAAGCGTTGTTACGGAGGAGCTATAATGGACGCGACGATAGAATTCTGAATTCCCTTGGATAATGACAATGGAAGCTGCGTGTTCCGAACAGGAGGCTTTAATTCCCACTCCCCGAGCAGCTGAACTACGTAAAGCAACTAATATTAACCCACTCAATATTAAATGTAAATAATTTAAAATAAGCAAGTCAACCCCAATTACTCTAATACCCCAATAGTTAGCAGCAAGACGCTTTACACTACAGAAGGGTTCTGTCTGATGGTGGGACCAGCAAGAATGATAATGATATTTAATAATTTTTCGAGTCCAGTCGTACCACAGCTATACACGTTTATACTTTGAACACGGAAATGACTAAGCGATTACTTTATATTTTTATTTAAAATATTTTATGTACATATGTATAAGTTTATGCGATATAATCGCTTTCTCTATGTCAATTAAACTTTTACGCGATATAGTCGCTTATTCTGAGATGAATTGCTGAATTAACGAATTAATTGGACAATGAACAAAATTAATTAGTAAACAAGTTACTTGAATATTGAACAGCAAAGCTAATCAAAACTCAATGAAACTCAAAACCAATTATTGAATTTATTTTTCCTCTATCGAGAAATCGTTAAATGTGTTTGTATGTTGGGGATGTGTGCAAAATTGGATCATATAAAAGTAAAGTATAAAATACTCATCTTTAATTTACCAATAACGACAATCTCTCTAAGTGAGTTGAAATGACTTCTGCTTTCTGTGAGTATATAATATGAATTCTTGGTGAGTTTTCCTTTATTTGACTAATTTCTCCTTAAGATTAAATTTCCTTATAATTAATTTCCTTACGACTAAGACTTATGTTTTCTTCTATGACTAGGTATTCTTCTTATGACTATATTCCTTAAGATTAATTTTTCTTAATTCTAATTCTTCTTATTGCTAAATTTTGTTTCATCCACCCGAGAGGAAATTCTTTGATATCTTTGACTAAGAAAGAAAACATCTATGTCTTATAATTTTCAACCAAAAAGAAAATCCCAAAACGAAAACCTGAACAGAAAAAAACATTACAATCAATTCATGAAAAGTCTTCAAATGAAAAACAATGAGTTAATTAAACAACTTTCATAAAATAAAAACAAAATTGTAAGTTTCTTAAATCCTCAAATTATAATCACCCCAATTAATCTTTCCTATGTTCTTGGGGTTTTCTTCATATACTGTAGTCGAGGAATTCAAAGTGTTCTGGCCCAGATCAATCTCTATTCATCCACATGACGTCTAGTAAAAACTAGTTTCCCTGTCCCTCTACCGTCCCTTGGACGATGAAAGATTTTACAAATAACTGAAATTGTCTGGAAAGATAATTGAATTACTTGATTAAATAAAACTGTTCAAAAAAACTTAATTTGAATTGATAATAAAAGTATATATATTAAATTCCACACACACGTCCCATTACGAAAAGGTTACTCACGTAGAAACCTAAACCACCTATCCCCCAATATATGTTTATAGAAATATATATATATATATATATATATATATATATATATATATATATATATATATATATATAATATATATATATATATATATATTATATATACAGACTTAATAAATAAATATTCTATAAATACTATCCTGTTTATCCACACAGCGTTATACTTTGACACAAAACACGGTTTTTCCTTCTGAATACCCTTTATAGCTATACGCTTAATGAAACGTGCAAAAAATAACACTATTTTGAAAGCAAAACCGTTACCCGATGAAGTCCTACGTACCTATTGTAAATACCGTTCCAATAAACGTCATTAGTTTACACTTGAATACCTTATATACAGACAATACAACAACCTTAAATAGATAACCGCCTTATTAAATATTCAACATGCAAAAGGCACAACAAATTAACACAGCAATGAGTATGGTAATAATGGTATTAAACACTATCTTGTACTACACACTAATAATCCCGGACAGCAGGTCACCACATAAATGTCATGTCATCTATCGCTATCCAAAAACTTATAATTCTCAGCAAACTTTCCACAACCAGGCCCCCAGGATAGAGATATCCAACACAGACGATTCAGTTTCTAGATAATGGCGGTGACTTGTTAACCACATTAGAAAGATTCTACCATATGTGACTCAATGAATGCCTCAACCTTTCTCTATGAGAATTTACTAACATCAACTGATGGTTAATCAAGAGAGCACCAATATAAAACTCCGAGTTCGTTTAATATTAGAGTAGTCCAAGATAGTTCTATTAATTACCATAAATTACCTGTTTGACATCTGACACTTGAAGATGAAATATTGAACCAAAAATAATACTACTATATTAAACAAAAATATTGCAAATAGTGTATAAGTAACACGCCAGGATATAATAAAAAAGAAAAATTAAAAAAAATAAAATATATACTTCATGTACTTTTTACCAATAATAAAAATTATATATATATAATATATATATATATATATATATATATATATATATATATATATATAATATATATATATATATATATATATATTATTAAATAAATAATATATAAAATTTTAAATATAGAAATAATAAAATTTATATTATATAGACGATTCGTTTTAGTTTAAGACAAATAAAAATATATCTTTACCAATACAAAATTATGAAATTATGAAATTAAAAAAATGAATGTTTAATTTGTGCGCGTGTACAAAACCATATCAGCTGTTCACTTATAGCACGTCATTTTCTATTCAATATACGACGTTGAGGACCTTGCATATAGATAGAACTATTTTAAACATCATTTAATAAATTTCAGCATAAATTTATTAAATACTTTATCAAAATAATAAATATTAATTTAAGAAAAATATATTATTAAATAAATTATTAAAAATTACTGCAACTGCGCGAAAAATATTAGATACAAAAACTTTTACCTGGGAACATCTTTGAAAACAGGAAACCAAAATGCATATGAAATCATCTGCAACTTACACCAAAACGCGATTCCAGAAACACATTGAAATATAAAAATATTCACCTTATAAACACTAATAAGATTAACGCATTATTTAACATGAACAAATAATGCACCATATTAAGCAAAATATTAAACCACCAGAAGGCGATACACTTTTAAAATAGAATAATATTGTAGGGAATTGAGGGGGATTTTGATGATATTAGGGCATTGCTTTATTGTTCACTAACTATGCTTTGTTTTTGTTTTTCTTAAATGTAAATATTATGTAAAAGTTTGCCCTGCCAAAGAGAGAGTTTAAAGTAAAAAGGGCGAAGACAGGGCAGCAGTCGCGAGTGAAGTGCTAACGAGGAGCCACTTCTATAAGTAAGTTATTGGGGGTTTGCTCATATTTAGAGGGAATAAAGTACGATTGTATGAGTAATGAGGATTTGTTTTTTAAAGGTGGCATCGATTTCGGAACCAAAGCGATTTCGGGACTGATATCTTTGCTTACAAATTATTTTCTTCCAACGGAGTGAGCGTGAAGAGCTCGTGTTTTGGTAATTTCCCGAGTGACAGTGAGTCCCTTCGCTTATATAGCTACCGCGGTAAGCGACGTTCCAGGAGGATCGGAGGAGCCTTGGGAGGGCGTTTATGATTCAGTGTTGGCACTCCTATCCTCTTTCTATCTTTTTGTCTTTTGCGGGGTCTTTATCATTTATTTTACTGATTATTTATTGTTGTGTAAAAATCAGGCTGTTTAAACTAAAGTGTTATTTTTCTGAGATCTTGTAAACGAAAGAGTTTATTATTTACCTTGCAACTTGTTCTTGAAAGTGGGTTACTTAAATAAAGGTTCCCCAGGGGTTTGAAAAGGACGTCTCATTTAGCGACTGTATCGTGGTGGTCAAGTCCATCCCGGCTCCCACCGCTCTGGGAGCCATTGGTAAAGGTTGCCCTTGCCAGGGAGACAGGCACGGCCGGCCGAGTGCTTTCACTGAGTCAGTGACCTCGGTCCGAGCGTTTAAATCCACTGGGGGCATCCTCGAGAGGTTGCCCTTGCCCAGGGAAACAGGCGTGGTCGGGGGAAGTCGGGCCAGAGAAGGACCCACGCCGGGTTCAGTGCGGAGAAAATCCACGTAGCGCTTCACTCCCGTAAGGGACAATCGGGAAGGGCGGGGGCGGGAGCGGAAGGGAACGGGCAAAACCCACGTCGGTTTTAGAGGAGCCGGTCGAGAGGGAAAAATCCACCAAAGGGCTTCATTCCCGCAAGGAGCAGAGTCGGGAGAACGGGAGAGGGCAGGACGGGTTTTTCTGCCAAGGGTTGGCTTTTCAAGGGAGCATAGTCACCGCGGCCCAACAGGCAAAGTCCGATACTATATCAGATCGAACCCAGTGATAACTGCGACGGGTGGCGAGTGTACCACGTTGGAGCTTCACCAACTAATAACGGGAGGCCTAGAAGCCCTCCGCCTCGCTATCCGTGTCAGTTGCGAAATTGGCTGTGTCGGATTCGCCACAATTTTTACACACAAAATTGATTTAAAACACCTTGACCTTTCAACATTGCAAATATAACCGACAGACAAGCCACTATTAACAGGTGACACTGGTTCTAAGCACAGTTGCCACATACCTAATTATCAACACACCAGACCTCATGGAACGAATAATCAAAATAAGGTCAGATTGAGCTTTGCATCACTTCTTATACTGCGCCATTCAAACCAGGTTACATTCAACACCCAATGGGATAACAAACAAAACAGGAGAAGGAAAGATGTATACACATTTATACTAAAACCAGGTAAAATCATCTACCTTCAATTAGAACATAAGGCGTGGCTTGCAACAGAAGACATTCTCAACGAAAAATAAAAATAATAGTATTTCTCAAGAAAAATTGAAAAAAGAGAAAGCTTGTGTTGAGAAACTGCACTTCCTCACCATTACAAATTAAATAAATATATATTCACAAGATTTTATTTTTAAATGCTTTATATATATATATATATATATATATATATATATATATATATATATATATATATATATATATATATATATATATATATATATATATATATATAAAATAATAGACTAATTAAGTACGGTAAAATGGGGGAAAATGGGCTTCAAGGGGTAAAATGAGTCAGTTTGTAATATTTAATATATTTTAATAATGGAAACCATTAGGAGTTTCCAATTATGGTTTTTAGTTAGTTTAATAATTATATTAAATTATTTTGTAGTTATTTAATTAAATAAATGACAATTATAACTCAAAAAAATTTTCCCCATTTTCAGAAATTGAAATTGTAAATTTTAAAAAAAAATTTCTAAGAGTTGCAGAATCTTGAATATTGAATCTTTCAAAAAATCCATTTAACACAATAAAGAACAGTGTAAAGGTAAGAGTTTTCATCTAAATAATTTTACGTATATATGTTAGTTTGTAAAATATTTAAGGGTTTCACTTATGGGGTAAAATGGTTCGGCTCATGGGGGAAAATGAGTCACTATATATCTATAACTATAAATAACCTTTTTTTATAGTTTTTAATAATATTTCCCTTTTATTGTTTATCTATTACCTATACGGGTATTTAATGTCTTTGATATACTGTAATTTGATAATCAATTGACAACATAGCCTATTTCCACTTTGCAGATGCCCAGAAAGTACCAGTACCAAAAGAAGGTAGGTGTCAGGTGACTTATGTACACCCAAGAAGACCTTACAGGCTATTATAGATGTTGAATCTTTCAAAAAATCCATTTAACACAATAAAGAACAGTGTAAAGGTAAGAGTTTTCATCTAAATAATTTTACATTTATATGTACATATGGGGGAAAATGAGTCACTATATCTATAACTATAAATAACCTTTTTTTTTTATAGTTTTTAATAATATTTCCCTTTTATACGGGTATTTAATGTCTTTGATATACCATAATTTGATAATCAATTGACAACATAGCCTATTTCCACTTTGCAGATGCCCAGAAAGTACCAGTACCAAAAGAAGGTAGGTGTCAGGTGACTTATGTACACCCAAGAAGACATCTTACAGGCTATTATAGATGTTGAAGATGGTGCAGGTATCCGCGATACCACCAGAAGATACAATCTGCCATATGAAACCCTTTCCAGAAGGATAAGAGGTGAAGTTCAAAATCCCGGAAGAAGTGGTTGAGGTACAGTCTTTCTGAGTTGTGAGGAGAGGTGTCTCACGGAACAGCTAATACTCCTTAGCAATGGAAAAAAATAATTATTTTTGTTAAAATATTTAAGAAATTAGGGAAAACATCTCTAAAATTAAATCCATTTTTAAATAATATTAAGAATGTTTTAAAAGCAATATATAAAAAATTTATGAAAATAAAATTTTATACTTTTCTACAAATAGCTATCTGTTTAAAAATGATAATAAAATATAAGTTAGACTTGTTTTTCCCTACCCAAATTAATTTTACAACACCTTTAATACTTGTTTTAAATTTATATATTAATAAAAATACTAATGTACAATCATTAGAGAAATAATATTCAATGACCTATTATCCCCCAGCATAGTGACTCACTTTCCCCCATTTCAATTTTTGGCCACTTGCATTTTTTTTTCAAAAATTTACTAAACCTTTTCGATAAATGTTTTCAATATTCTCGTCATGGTATAACATTAAGGAAGGTTTAAATTTGAGAAAAAACATTTACATTTGGATGTAACTTGAAATTTCGATTTTTCATGACTTCACAAAAATAAAAAAGCCTAAATTTTGGCCCATTATCCCCCGTTTTACGGTATATATATATATATATATATATATATATATATATATATATATATATATATATATATATAATATATATATATATATATATATATTATATAATATATATATATATATAATATATTTATATATAACCGTATATATATATATATATATTTGTATATATGCTATATATAATGTATATAATGATATATTTATATATATATATATATATATATAATATATATATATATATTATAATATTATATATATATATATATATATATATATATAAAGTTTTAACAACTTTATATAAATATATATATAATATATATATATATAGTATATTATATATAATATTATATATATATATATAGTATATATATATATATATATATATATATATATATATTTAGTGATGGGACGATTAATCGTCATCGGCAAAAAATCGGTATATTTTTTTCAATCATCATCAGCAATTTTGCTGATTATTTTGCTGATTAATTGAACAAATATTAAGAATTTTGGATAATATTAAAACTCAATAATAATAATAATAATTTACTATGTATTATATATATTATAATATATATATATATATATATATTAAATATATATATATATATATATATAATATATATATATTTATTATATATATACTATATATACCATTTTGCTTATGGTATTATGACATTCCAGTGCCAAATGGTTTGCCTTTCTGTTCTGCGTTCATAATCAAAACTCATCCTCCAGACAATATCTTAGAGACACCACCTTTTATCCACATATCATATACGCATACTTATATCCACACCCCTCTTCTAGACAAAATCTTACAGACATCCTATCCCTTATATCCATATGTGTGGGGAGAAAAAATTCCCCAATTGTAATGTCCCTCGTTTCGTAGAAGGCGACTAAGGGACAGTGGTAGTTGGCTGGCTGCCCACTACCACTTATCTTTGCCAGGAAATGCTAATGCAGGCCTCGGAGAAGGTCGTGATGCCGTAAACTGCCTTCTAACTTTGGCGAAAATATATAATCGTATGGTATATGAAATGGCAGAGGAATTAGAAATGTTGGAGGAAGAGAGGAGAGAGGTTGAAGGATGTATTTAGAAATTGCCAATTTGGTTTTGGCTCGCTGTGACTTGAAACAAAGATGAAAGGAACAGTGAAATGAGTGAGTGTGGTGTGAAATGTGTTTGTGTTGGTGGGGAAAGGAATGAAAGGGGGATAGAAGGATTTGCAATGCTGATGAGTGACTTGTGGGTAGAGAGCTATGGTAGATTTGTGTGTGTGTGGTGTGAGTACTAGAATTCTAAATGGTTAAATTTAAGTTTGAAAAGGGCAAAATTTGTGTGGTTGCGACATAATGGTCCATCTGAGGGTAATGTTGAAAGAGAGTGCGATTTTCTGGGATAACCTGAATGATGTTTTGGTTGGGGTGAGTTAGAGATTCAGTTATTTGCCATCATATCTTGCTTACCCAACGGATTTTTTTTTTTTAGCAGTTGTTCACTCACCCTTCATGGCACAGCCCTATTCAAGGAGGGGGTATAGTACGCTCAAAAGTTCAACCTCAACGCAATTACGCATATGAACACAGACGCAAGGCTTTAAAGTGAGTGAGATTAAATTCAGTAAGAAAATACAGAAGATGGACGAGAATTCAACAGAACAGAGGTGGTGGGAAAGAAGGAATACCACAACGAACTAGCCTGGAATTACCAATGTTTATCACAAAACTCGTGCGCAGATACAGCACAATTGTGCTACGAGGGATCGTAAAGGTGGTGGAACGCGAGTGGTAAGTTCCCTCGACACCTGCCGCTGCGGTACCTATAGGCATAGATATAAAGCATCAACATCGCCGCCAACAAAGATAGAAGTAAGTGAACTGGAAAGACAGAACAGTTTATAAGCCATTTGGCTTTTGACTCGACCATGTCAAAAGCCGGGTTAAACCAGAACCCCCGCCCCCCCACAGATATGAGAGAGCAGTACTTCATACATGGGCGGATGAGGACCTTGTATAGCTGGAGCAACTGAGAAGAGGAAAAAAAGTTCTTGCATTCTAAACAGAACTTCCAGTTTCTTTGTGGCCGCCCTAGCAACCGTTGTGATGTGAGGTTCCAAGACATTTTTTTGTTTAGTGTTAAGGCCAAGGATGTTTATATTGTCAGCGGAGAAAAGAGAGAACCGTCGAAAGAGATAGGAAATTTAGAAGGTGTTTTGAGAGGAAGATTTGTAGAAGTTAAGGGTTTAAAAGAGTTAAATTTCACAAAGTCTGAGACTAACCCAGCTGGGAAAATACTATCCAGATCAGCGAGAATAAGAATAGAAAAGATTAAGACGAGAGGCAATTCTAGAAGTAAAAGAGGGAAGCAGAAATTGATATGAAGTGAATAAAGAAGGATCAAGTCAATAAAGGCATATGGAGTGAATAGAGTTAGAGGTGCAAGGTGAAAGATCATTAATGAAAAGTGGAAAATAAGTAGGAGATAAGACAGAACCCTGAGGAATCACCACTATGACTAGAAAAAGAAAGTCGCTCAATCAACAGACATCTGATATTGAAATGATTTGAAAGAAATATAGACACAAAGAAGCAAAGCGAAAGAGGAGACCAAAGGAGAGGAAATTGGAGAGCAGTGACACATGCCATACTCCGGTACAAAATCTTTTGGGTAATGTCAAGCGCCACCACGCAAGTCTCACCATAGTTCCTAAGAGCGAAAAAACCCATAAATCAGTAGATAGGAAAGTAATATCGCCAGTAGACCTCGAGCGACGAAAGCAGTACTGGCGATCGGAATGAGGTTTCCAAATGGTCTAAGAAGTGAGAGTTTAGAAAGGGTTTCAAAGATCTTAAGATAGAATACAAGTGAGGGCTTATATGGCGATAGTTAGAAGGATCAGAACGGCTTTCTTTTTATCGAAATAGGTTGGACATGTTCGAGCTTCCAACACTGAGGGAAAGTGCTAGTATTGAGACAGAGAGAGTATAGTTTTGATCGAACGGGGCAGGGATAGCACAGAAGCACACTTCCTCAAAGTTCGGGGAGGAATGCAAATCCATTGCCAACCGCCTTCCTAACGGTTCATAGATTCAGGGGTCCATGCACCTGATGCAAATGTAATCACAGGCAAAAGCATAGGACACCTGAGAGGAAGAAGAGTAGGAAGAGGAATGCCAAATCTTCCATGGTTGAGTTAGAGGAATATTAGAAGGCGGCGGAAGAGATTGAACCTTTTCAGTTTAAAATTAGCACAGAATCAATCAGATCGAATAAGATGAGAAAATCAGATATACAGATTGTTGCTAGATGATGTTATTGCAGAGCGCCAAGAAAGATTTGTCAGAGGGAGAACCAAGGGGTTAGCGCACTTCGTTTGATGAAAGTCCGCTTTTGCTCGTCAAAGGTATCCTGCAACGATTCACTGATGAAAATTGCGGAGAGTGATAGAGAACTGAGAATTTTTCCACCCCGATACGCACTGTCTCTAGCATGAATGGGAGAGAACAAGCACGATCGAACCATGTTATGAGGAGAGAACAATTTAGTTGAAAGAAGGAATGGAGCCTGCTCACCATCAACGATTTACAGCTCCCTCCTTATCTTTTTAAATCTTTTATACATCCATCAGTATTCCTTACTGAGGTAGCCAATTTGCTATCATCTGCAAACTTGGAAACCTTACATTTAAGTCCTTGGTCTAATATTTTATATATATATGAGGAACAGCCACTTGACCTAAGAAATAGTTACGGACCACAAACATGTCTCCTCATTTCCATTAATAAATTACTTTTCATTTTCATTAATTATTATTATTATTATTATTATTATTATTATTATTATTATTATTATTATTATTAAGACAAGGAATCAAAAATTTTGATCGCTTAAAAATATTTTGGGGGGTTGAACCCCCTGACCCCCCTGTCTATAGCGTTATATATATTTCGAGACGAGTCAAGATGGTGATGTACACAAGTATAATGAGACCAATACTGATGTATGGGCATGAAGCATGGGCTCTTAATACAAGAGCAAAGAGCAAGCTGGAGGCGTGCGAGATGCGCGTGTTGCGACTGATCAGAGGAGTGACAAGAAGAGACAGGAGGAGAAATGAGGAGGTTAGGGCGGACTTAGGCGTGAGAAGCGTGGTGGAGCTTGTGGAGAGAGGACAGCTGCGGTGGTACAGGCATGTTAAGAGGATGGAGGAGCAACGAGTGCCCAGAAGATATCTGGAATGGATACCGGAGGGAAGAAGAAGTGTCGGAAGACCTAGAGTTAGATGGAGCGACAACGTGAGCGCGGCGATGGTGAAGAGAGGAAGGACAGTCCAGGATGTGGAGGCGTCTGAGATGTGGATGGACAGAAGACGTTGGAGAGGTTTCGTGCAAAACAACTGACAGATAAATGCATAATCAGGAAATTGGTGAGAAAGGTAAGAAATATATATATTTATTTATTTATTGAGAGAGAAAGAAATTTTTAAAATATACTTTTTCAATTAATCGTCATCGTCAAAATTTATTATAATCATCATCGTCATAATTTCATAATCGTCCCATCACTACATATATATATTATATATATATATATATATATATAATAAATATATAAAGAAAATATATATATATATATATATATATTATATAATATATATATATATATATATATATATAATATATATATACTATTATTAATATATATATATATATATATATATATATATATATATATTCCTTCGCAGCCTTTTATATAGTAAAAGAATAATAATAATAATAATAAAAACAACATTGTTGGGAACGTTATCTATCGTTGTTAAGGCAAGATAAAAATATTTCCAAGTTTCTTTATAATAATAAAACCTCAAGGGGGAAGCAAATTATTCTGTATATATATATATGATATATATATATATATATATAATATATATATATATATATTATATATTATATATATATAATATTATATATATATATATATATATATATATTATATATGTATATTATATATATATATATATAATATATATATATATATATATATACTGATGGGCAGGCTATTTATATACACCATGCTATTT
>JABUQX010001221.1:22500-34459 GCA_015478945.1 Trachelipus rathkii
TGATTAACTACTGATCTTTTCAATCATCTATAAAACCATTACTCTCTGCTCTAACCTCACCCAACTTACTTATTCTTTCATAACGACTACTCACTACTATATTACAAATTAGAATATAAACCAAGGACATTAACATCATCCCTTTAGTCACTCATCTCAACTCCGCTAATTAATTATTTAAAACCTACATAATCACTTTTCCAACTTTCACATATTATTACTATTATTACACTTCATTTTCTTATAATTCCACTTCTGATTATATATACATATTTATTAATTTCACCATTTCATAGTAAAGTTCATATCAACACCATATTTTCACTAACACTGCCTATTAGAAGCTTCCCTTTTAATTTTAATCATAATAATTTCATTACGTACCTTGAGTTGCTCAAAATCCACTAAAATACCTAAATTATACATATATACTTCTTACTCCTCATTTTTACTATCTCAAATCATTTAGTTTCTAATGTTTTAAAGTGAATTATGTATATCAATCCTCTACATCCGCTTTAACTCTCTTAATAAAGACATAATATGTGTTCTCATCAAACTCTCAGTATTTCTTATACATAAATTAAAGTGATATCGGACTTCATAACTCTTATCTCTCTTAGTTGCGCACCTAGTGGAAAAATTTCAAACCAAAGTGTAAACTGAAGTATCGTTCCAATAACAAACACCATATAAGACATACCTCACAATGCTACAACTCAATATTTTTCCTTACAGTTACTCACGCGCTTAAACACACACTCACAATTCCTCTCTCGCTATAAATCTCGCACTTATTTTAGAGGCACGAAACCAGCCACCTTTTTTAAGGTAGATATATCTTAAATTTTTAAATTTTCTCTCTCCTTCTCTCACTCTCTCAAGTCGCTGCGTGTGATTCTACTACACTATCTCTCTCTGTCCTCCTAATCTCATTACATAATATCTTGCAATTATTTGTATATATAGGTAAATTTTCACTATAAATTTCGCACAACAATATACCTAAATCTCGACATTTATTTTTCGTGAAACATTTTCGTAACATATGTAGTAATTAAAATCTCTCGATAGACGTTTCTAATAATGTGAACTCGTTTTTAGCATACGTTCACTCTGTTTAAATCTATTAGGTGAACGCTTTGCCTTACGCACATTACCTCCTCCTTACTTAATAATTATATATATATATATATTATATATTAGTATATATATATATATATATATAGATATCATATACCTCATTCATCCTTACTCACTATATTAAATTATATTCCTTCTCTATATAGCACCATTATCTTATAAAACCATACACATCATTATCTAACTAATCTACTTATACTTCTATATATTTAATCTGACAAATATGTTTATATATATTATACATATATTATTTCGTATAATAGTGTGTTATCCCTCTCACTCACTTATTACTCATAACATTTACTATTATTATCTAATCTAGATTAACGTAATAAACATAAATCAATTATCACTTCACTATTCATTTATATTATTTATGCAGATGCCCCTTACTCTCATTCTTAAACACAATTCACACACATAAATTATTAATTATAATAAATTTTTATATAATTTATAATATATATAATATAATATATATATATTATATATATATTAATACTTGTGTAGGTGACATCTACTTTTAAACTATTTGCTATTTCAACTTACTTATAATGTTATCTTATTTAATATACCCTACTAGTAAAAAGGTATAATTATTTTCGTTACGTACTCTTTCGACTTTATAATCTTTTATTCCTGTATATATTGTGCAGTTATTAATTTCAATATGTGATTTTGTTCGTTCTTAAAATTTATATAGTTTTTAATGGCCACATTACTGCTATTTAATCATTTGAATTTCATATATTGACATACTTATACCTCAATAATATATATTTATATATATATATTATATATATATATGTATATTATAATATATATATATATATATATTTATATATATATATATATATATATTATTTTATAATAATATATATATATTATATAAGTAAATATTTATTATTAACATTAATGAAACCGGTATATATATATATATAATATATATATTATTTATATAAGTTGTAGGATATACATACAGTACATAATATATAATTGAGATACACGAGATTGGTATTTATATACTAGGGATAATATATAAATATGATATATACCCACCATATAATTTGTAGTATAAGTGCATACCACCGAGTGGTTAAAAAATAATTAGTATATATAACTCCACCAATTTATATATTATCACTTTCCCTTTATAACCTATTTTTTATTCATTGACCGTCATACACGTTATGTTATTACTATGAGAGTAGTAGTTAATATTTTATTTTTAATATTACTACACTCCGAAGTAAAAGGAAACCTGTTTCTTTACTATTCTATTATGATATTGGCTAAACCTAATAAATTTTATTTGTTAAGATAATCACCCTTAAATTTATTTTGAGAATACCCAAAATTTTTTTTATAGAGAACCCTAATATTTATTTATTAGTAAAACAATATAAAGTTTTTTAGCACTATATATATATATCCATTAATTTTTTTAGGTGCCAACCCTAAATTATTTAGGCATAAACCTCATATATTATTTATGTACAATAATACTACTCCTACTTCGTGAAGTATAATGATATAGGTTTTATTATATATGCATTAGCCCAGATAATCATGAGTGATATTGCGTATATAATAGCTATAATACCTGTATTATGTATATATTATATACTTATAACTTCTAATATCGACCTTATACTAATTTTTTTTGATATACATGACCCTTTTTGGTCTTCCATGGGTCAAATTTTGCCCACGGTATTCAAACATTACATACAAATTAAAATGAAAATATCTTTTCAGTGAGGAATATATTCAGGCCCCCCATTACCACAACAAGATTATGAGGAAACTCTCCATTTCAAAGTCTCATATGATTAGAGTTAAATTAGAAAACTTAAAATATTATTATAAAACCTTTTCTGTGAGTGAGCTAATGTACATTGAAATGCAATACTATAATAAATTATTTTTTTATATTATTTATATATTTTTATATTATTTTTATACGGCTAAACCCTGTGAATTTTTTGGTCAAACCTACTTCGTATAAGAAGGGTTTTGCTTCACTCTCAAAACGGTTATAGCTATTAAGCAATACCGTTTATAGTACGACCTCGATAACTCTCATATACCTATTATATTTTTCTGATCTAATATGGTATGATATTCATATATATTTATTAGCCCATATATATATATATATATTATATTATATATATAGTATATATTATAGGTTAAATATTTTTTATTGAATCTTATCATATATTATTTAGGGCTTAGCTCACCTTAATTTTGATGTCTTATAACTTTTATATATTTGTCAATTAGATTATTATCTCTATATATATATACTAGCTGACTATATTTGTCTAATATACGTATATGGTGTCAATATATTTGTACTCACAACTATATATAGGTAATTTTTTAGGACACTACCTTTATAGGGCTTAGTACCCTATATATTGATTATGTGTCATTTATACTAATATTGTTTGGCCTATATGATATATTATATTTACGTATATAGCCTATTAAGATATGCTCTTGCCTACATAGAGTACACTAGCCTTACATCTACACATATCCCTCCACCCCTCAAGCCTTGAGCTCATTACCAGGTAACTATGATTTGACCTATAATGCTCGTTTGGTATAGTGTAATCTGTGCTAATCAATTTAATGGTACATGTATATAGGATCATGTAAATCTGATATATGTGGATAATTCTTATTCCAACTTATTTTTTCCATCCTAGTCACTAGTAGACATATAACACTAATCAACATCTCACACACTCACACACTTACACTAACACACATCATAACATATACATACAACATGTATTTTATACATATTCTACACTATACACATACTAATAGGTATTTATACTTATTATAACTAACATCAATATATTATATATTATTACTTTTTATACCGAAAACACTTATTATATATATACTAATAATATTCACTATCATATGTCATATACTTATATATATTATACACATCATAAACACTATTTAGTCACTTATATTATAACATACATATCACTATTAATGACTAATATATTAAACTAACTATACTTGACTATTATATTAATAAGCTCACTTTATATCAACGCTTCAATAATTATAGGCTAACTTATACATTTATATAACTAATATATATTACATTTAACTCATACTCACACTCACATCAATAACAGATATATATTCACTACATAAACATACTATCATCACATACTATCCGATATTATATTTGATGGTGCACTATAGCTCATCACAACTTTTTTAGTATAGTGACTAACTTCTAGCTAATTTAGTGATATTGGATACTCTATATTTATAAGCATTGTATGCTCACTATCTACTTATATTGAAGGTTCATCTTTGATGACGTCATCTATATTGATGATTCATATTACATACTTATGAATATTCATACCATCTATATATATATATTTAGATGATTCATCTCTTTTATGATGAAATACATATTTATCACTTATTGATTGGACTCAGCTCTTAACCTATACATCATAGTAAATGACTATTAAGAGCTACACATCTATAAGACTCAAGTGACTACTCATGACAAAGCGTTTTATGAGAGTATTACTACGTACATATATATAAGTTCCGCAGGCCAAACCCCCTCACTCGTTCGAAACCGCCGACGCGTGCTCATATGACGCCGTGCAATGATGATACGCAATATTCCGTGTCTATATTAGTTTACTACTCGATACGCCGCGTGTAATACGCTATTACCTGCTCAATGTCAGTACTATATATATAATTATAATTTCAAATCTTTTTTTATATATATCTACATATATATATTATATATAGTACCGTTTTACGCTATATCACGTACTCTAGTGAGTACGCAATTAATTTATTTCTCGACTGTTAATAACCATCCGCCGCGTTATAGTAGTTCTACGCCTCACTCATGTCACCAGATTAAATAATTTTACCCGCTAAGTCACGAACGAAAATATTATGATTCAATGTAAAAACTATTATCTCAAAGTAAATTTTCAAGATATATATACTTATGTGAAGTCATTTCTATTTTATTTACTACAATTTGTTATAACGAATATTTATAATTAAAACATTAATATTAACTATATATATATTTACATACCTATATAGGTTAAATACTTTAATCATGTGTATATATATTCACATATTTATGAATATATATAGTATATTCATATATAAAATACCTAAAGGGGATTATAAGTATGCTTTTAGTATTTACATGTTTTATTACTGTGCTATTACTATCTATTGACATATTTACTTGACTTTTTAAACTTACTCTTGCTTTATTAATCTATACTAATATAACTCTTACTTGACTTATTTACTGCTTTATAAACTTTTCTACTTATACTGCTTTATAAACTATTTATATCTGCTATATTTACTGCTTATTATTATAACTCTATCTTAGCATATATTATTACAGTGCTTTAAACTCTACTTACTTTACTGAGCTTATATTAATCATATCTGCTTTTAATACTCTTTAAGTCTAATGAGTATAAAAGTACAGTATATATATAAATCATATGTAGAGTGAGTGTTAACCTTAAAAGGGTTATATATAATATAATTATTAAGTATTATGCTTGTGTTTTATACTTGCTTTTTACTGCTATTAACTATATAACTTCACTTTAACTGCTTTAACTCTCTGTTTTACGTTGACTTTATAATACTCTCTGCACTTTACTGCTTTTATAACTTATACTTATGACTTATATACTGTCTTATTATAACTTTCTTGCACTTTTTACTATGTTTTAATACTTTTATATATATTTGACTATTTTAAATCTTGTTATTTATAAGCATCTTGTTCCTTCGCTGTTTTTTTATAATCATCATTATATTTATATTTATACATATAATTGAGTTTTTTATTTATTATTTATGTTATTTTATATATAATAACTTTTTATTATATTTTTATTTATATATATTATAATATATATATAATTTATTTTATATTATTTATGTTATTATTTATAATTTATAATATGTGTGAATTACTCAACATGCGTAATATAGTGCGTTTTAGTCGTGAATTTCTTACTGTATTTTCATTGGTTGATAATAGTGTAAATATATAATTTTATAAATTCTATATTTAATCTGAATATTCTCAAGAGTGACTGAAATAGTTCAATATCGTAATCATTTGTATCTCACTCATTCGTGCTGGTATATAAACATGGTGATTATAACACTGAGAGAATATTGAAATATCTGCCACCTCATAACAGCCACCTAGCACTAAGTCTCTGCTAATATATGAGGAATGTTTCTAGTATTAAATATAAATAATAATATAAAAGTTATTTATGTTACTCACATACTTTAACTCAATACGTTTATATATTTATATTTTTAAATATAATATATCACTAATTATATTTCTAATTATATTTCACTTTTAATCACGATATATGTAGATGTTGGGATAGATAATGGAGAAATTTACGTTCCGAGGTCCGGCTACATGTCTTGTAGCCGGCCCGACAGGCTGTGGTAAAACCTTTCTTTAAATTATATTAAATATATTTATAATATAGGAAATTGATATGAGATTTATATATTGAAACATAATAGCCCTGTATTAAAATATATAATGGTGTTATAATGTTTATCCATGAAAAAATATTTAAAGATAAATTTTGTTTTAATCATTTACAATTTATTGAATCGTTTTTACATAAATGTTTTAAGAGATATTTCTAGTTTTGTAATAAAATATTAATTATTATTAAATGGTAGTTTCTTTATAAAGTTCCCTTCATTATAAACAACTCTCCATTAGTAGATCAGTTAAGAACTTTGATGGAGCATCTCACCAATCCGAGCTCTGCTTTTTAAGTCACTTGACCAAATTGTTCACAAAAGACGTTGAGATTATTATTATTATTATTATTATTATTATTATTATTATTATTATTATTATTATTATTATTATTATTATTATTATTATTATCGTTTTGAATACTGTTAAAGTAACTTATATATGCGATTTAACGGTTGATTTATTCTTTATAATAACAACAGCTTTGTAATAAAATTTAATAAATTAGCTGAAATTTGATGTTAATTTGATTGATTTTGCAATTTACAAGATTCGCGGTTGAAATATTTTTTTAAAATATTAGAAAAATAGATAGAGTAAGATTCCACATGGGTCTATCTGGACTGTTTCAACTAAACTAAAGTAGATAATTTCCCAACTCCTACACAATTTCGCAGCCCCTACACAATTTCCCAACCGTTACACATACAAGATGCAAAAGGGGAATATCCCAAATGAACGACCCCATCAAAATAATTTCCAGTACAGCCCGCCGCAGCCGTTAGGATAGGTTAGGTTAGGTTAGGTTATGTTAAGTTTTGTTGAATTCTTAAAGTAAGTTAGTACACATTGGATGAATTAACATGGAAAGGAACACACCACCCTAAATTTGTCAATATTTTTTTGCAAAGTAAAGGTTCATATGAGAAACTATCAAATTAGCAAAAACTATAGCTAAAGCAAATATAAATTATACTAATTAATATTAAATAATTATTTTCATTTTTTTTATATAATGTGAAACTGTCTGCAAAGGGTATTCCTTTGGAAGTAAAAGTATTATGTCTCCATAATATATATGAATGAGAGTGAAATAAAGTAATTGAGTAGATTCATTAATATAATTATATGAATATTGAATTGAAGCTCAGAGTGATATCATTACATAAGGAGATTCTCCTCTCCACGTTCACCCTCTCTCTTGCTGCTAACTCGTATTTAATAGTCTGGTAATATTATTGAGTGAGAGACTAATGGTAGTCTGGAAATAACTAAAGTAGGTATCACATTTATATAAAGGATATAGATATAACGAACTTTTACTTTAGCACTTAGGGAGCTACAACTGAGCTATTTTTTTGATGAGGGTATTGAGACTCATATACTATATAACTTGGGATTTATACATGGATAGCACAATCAAACCTAAAAGTTTATCTAAGCTATATATCACCACGCACCTTACGAAACATCAATAGGCTAACAAAAGATATGCTTGTTATTACGATAAAGTAGTTATGGACAAGACAGACAGACAAACATTTGAATGAACTATATTATTGGTGGTTGAAGGAAAATTCGACGTCTCCCAGCTTTAGTCCATAGTGTTATTTATTTATTTTTTTTTTGAAAATCGAATATTTTACTGCCGTAAATGGATAAATAATAATAATAAAAAAACATTTATATATTTCAACGAGAAATATACACAGTGCTAAAATACACTTGCCTGTTTAATAAACATTTTTTTCTTTATTTTAATTAATTTTAATTTAAATAAAAAAATAATTTCACTGTGCGTCATTCAAATTTTCTCCACGGGTCAGTGTTGCTAACAAAACTGAAATAAACTGTTATCTAAGTGACCCAACTATAAACTGGTTAAGATATATAATAAAAATGTGAGTCGAATGTATTTAATTAATGGATTTATACATATAAACAATGATATGCCATGTCGCTGAATAGCTGAATATATCTACACTTTTATCTCACAAAGTGATTGAATCACAATGACTCGTCAGTGAAAAAGTTTCTCTCTCGTTTTGATGTTCATATCTCTATCTTTATTATTATATTATCTATCTGGCTTACCGAATAGCTTGTGTGGAACGCGTTTGGTGTTTTATCTTTTTTAGGTATATTTTTTTTCAGTTTAGGATGTAAACAGCTTGTAAAATATTGTTTGGATATCCATTTGCTGCGTATGTTTTCGTAAAATGTGAGAAAATTTTAAGTGTCGCAATGTTGCATAACTAAGTTATTAAGTTGCATGACATAGTATTTTTTTTCAGTTTAGGATGTAAACAGCTTGTAAAATATAGTTTGGATATCCATTTGCTGCGTAGGTTTTTCATCGATCATATTATATTGATTGAGATACACTAGTTATATATTATTATTTTATCTTATTACTTTGCGCATACAAACTCAAAGCTATTCAGATAGCTATCTATATCATCTGCCCCTTCCCGGTGTTATATGAGCAACCCAAACCAAGTCCCCAGGCCCCATCGCCGACATGGGAACATCATTTCTTGTCTCGATCAAAAATATTTTTGGTTTCAATTGAAAATTCTGGAAAAAAAGATGGACTGACGAAAAAAAACACATTTTTATACAAAACACCGTGAGGCACAACACAAAGAATTTTACTATGATAATATGGTATTTTGTTGCTAAGCGGTTTAACAATCGCTACTTGGAAGACATACCTTTTTTCTGTTTTACGTGATCTTCATCTACTTGGACATCAGCACGCATTTGGAAGACTAAGGTATAATAGGTGCCGTGCTAAACAGCTTGTGAACGATATACCGATTATATAACCTATTAAGTAATACGTCAGAGGGTGCTGTGTTAAGGGTTCAGGGGGTTTCTCCCCCGAACTATGGATAGATGTCGGTACACAACTTCTCAGGGAGGAAATTACTTCGTAAGGCTCTGAAAATTTTCGATTGTCGGGAGCTTTTCTTATTTCATTACAGTCTGGGTCATCTTTACTAGTATAAGGGATGTATTCTTTAAATTTTCTATACAACTAGTAAGAGTACTCCGTTCAACAGCGAAATAGTACTGTTAGCTGTAGAACGTTAGATAGAGAAGTATCAGTTTTTAGTACTAAAGCAGAGTTTTGATAGAGAAGTATGACAACTTCAAAATATAAAAGACTATACAAAACAAATATTTTTCTAGCACTCACGGATAGGGGGTACGGGTAACAAAGACCCTTCTACAAGCTTCTCTTTCGAGCATTAATATTAACCCTAAATTAATGTAAGAATTTACTACAACATTGACATCGGTGTTATATTTATGATGGTTTAAATGTATTACGTAGTTTTAAATATCCATAGAAGGGTTGTTGGACCCCTCTGGCGCTAGCTCGAACCACCAATGCGAGGAATTCAGTGCTTCTGTGAGTGTCTCACCTTTCTGGTGATGTTAATGGGAGCAAACACCGAACACTGTAATATAATGTATTATGTTACGAACACATCACTGACAATATTGTTATATTTATGATGAAGTTTAAATGTATTAAGTTACGCGAACACATGGGCATCAAAGACACACTCTCTTTCTGATCTAGTCATATATAATATAATACCTCCACTAAATTATAATATATAATAATTATAATAGTAGTAGTTATATACTATACTATATATACTATATAGGGTATATTTGTACTATAGTGAGTATAGATATTTATAGTATATATATATATATGCATATAGTTAGAATATATCCTATTGTGTTAACGTGTCCCTTTCCGAACTCCTCAAAAGGGAGGGTATTTATCCTCATCACGGGTCCAAACTCAGACCTAAGGATGGCGGATTGTGAACTATATATTTTGCACATTCACCCCAAGAAACGAAGAACACCGTAGAGAAATGAATTGCAAGTGACGAAGAATCGCACCGCCATATCTTCCTGGAGTCCACATGGAATTCCCTCCAGACGGCGAGCGACACACGGCAGCTCCATTCCATGCACTCGAAGCGTCACCCATCCGAGAGCTATCAAATACTCACGTCTAGCGCTCGAGAGTGAGAGCGCCGTTAGAAAAACGGCTCACATGTAGAGCGAGCCTCGTCACGTGTCTCAGATTTATCGGCCCGAGCAGCACACCGCCGACCCCGCCTCCGGACAGACACAATAGAGTACAGTCTTATATAACCCACCTAACAGCGTAAGGAATCAGGTTGTACGTAACGGGATGGAGAAAAGTTATCCTTTCAAATTTTCTTGCATTGTATCTGGGGACTCTAGCATTCGAAGAGAGAGAGACGAAGAGAAGGAATTTCGGGGAGAGGCCAGATGCGTGGACAAAGAAGCTCACATCAAAAACCAGGGAAGGGTGAGAAGCATTCACCTCTGGAAAACGGAGAATGCTTCGAACTGAAACTCGATATTTATCCAAAATACCAGTGCATAGAAGGCCAGAGTGAGTTGGACGAATACCCTGCTCTGCTGGTGTGTGTCGCCTCACAAAACAATTATACGGCACTTCACATTTCTCTAGTTCCTTGGAGAGCCTCCGAAAATATTCGAGTGTACCGAAAATTTAGTGATAGTTGAGTGATGGATACAGCGAAAATGTGGCTAGCACTCTCCCACGACTGTCTATAACACAGCCGAGCTTATCAATAGAGGCGCTCTAAGCTTCAAATGTTCAGCCGCCTGTTAAGTTTGTATCGTCGCCGCTTCTAGATGGACGCAACACTGTAACATGGCTTGCGAGTTGAGAGCGGACAACACTTCTGCCACCATGTGATCAATATGAGAGCCCAGACGACAGCCAAACACTATGTTTTCACCTCGAGCGCCCAGGACTCTCCCGAACGTATCAACGGAAAAACACAAACTTACGCGAGTGATACGTATCGCTAGTATTAAGAGACAATTATAATAGCATAGAGAAAGAGGTTTAAAATACCATACTAGTTACAGTAATATCTCACAATCACATTACCTCATACCCATATAGATAAATATAGGGTATTTAATTAAATTTATTATATATTTATTTAATCGTTTACCAAATATTTTTATATTAATTTATTCCCTTTTTTTTATTTTATTTTTTATGTGTTTTAAATGTATTACGCTATCGCATCAACCACATATCTGTACACTAACAGTGCGTTTATTTTATGATGAGGGCTTATGTTAGAAATACGTATATCTCTCATGAAAATCATACTCGAGACAATTATGTAGTTATATTTCAAC
>JABUQX010001222.1:0-2500 GCA_015478945.1 Trachelipus rathkii
AGAACATACTTAGATATAGAGATATACTCTATAACTCCGTGTCTTTCATGCTAGGGTCACGTTTTTTTAGTTTCTCTAACCATCTACTCTTGTAGTAACTATAGAAAATGAATAAAAATTCAACGATATTTTTCAGAGATGAGGAATTAAGAGAATTTTGAAAAATGCATCTCGGAGATAAGGAATCAAAAGCTTTTATTAGTTTATTAGTCTTTTAGTTTTGAACTCTACACCATCTAAAAGATGAGCGAAGCTTGAACCTTTCCACATGTGTGAAACGGGTCAAAAAATCCTATTTACACTTCGAGTAACTGTGCTCTAAAGAAAAATATGTTCTCAGTCTGAACAGAACTCTCAACTAGTGAATGAGAATATAATAATTCCAGGGCAAATTGTTGTTCATGGTAAGATCAAGAATGTTTATATTATCCATCGGTGAAACTGCAGGGGAGTCGAATAGAAGTAAAATTTGAGGTGATTTGAAATTAAAGTTTGAGAAACCAATTTTTTTAAAATGTTAAAGCTTACAAAGTTAATCCTATCCAAGTCATTCTAGAAGAATAGAATTGGAAAGATTAATTCGAGAATCAACTCTTAATAGATGTAAAAAAAAAAAAAAAAAAAAAAAAAAAAAAAAAAAAAAAAGAAAAAAAAAAGGAGCAAATTTAAAATGCATGCAAGGATGAAATCGGCATAGGATTGAACTGAGTTAGAAGAAGATCTGAAAATATAATTAACGAAAGTATGAATAGGGTGAGAAATCAAGTAGAAGGCTGAAGACCAACACTATTAATTGGGATGGAAGATGTCATCACATCAACAGCTACCAATGTGGAAGAATTTGATAGAATATCAGACATGAATGAGCAATGTGAAGAAGGAAATTAGATGAAAGGAACTTATGAAACACGATGCATGCCATACACTGTCAAAAGACTTTGTCATGTCAAACACCACCACACAAGACTCTATAATCCCTAAACAGTAAGATAGAAAACTACAGCATATCTCAAATAAATTCTAGCGAGAAAAACTATAATGACGACAGGAAAAAAGAAATGAGTTTCAGGCGTATCCAGGAAATGTGAATTAAAGATAGATTTAAAGATCCTAGAAATGAAGCAGAATACAAGTAGAAGTATGTGGTGATAATTAGAAAGATCAGAAAGGCTTTCTCTCTTCTGAATTGTTTGGACATACGGTGTTTCCAACACTGAGAGAAAAGAATTATTGTTATGTTCATACTATCCAGCAAACTGAGTTTCCAAAAATTAATAAATTCTGGGATTCCATGCATCTGATCGCATTTAATCTCGGGTTAAGACATATAACACCTGAGGGGAGAAAAGGGTGAATTTCCAAAGTGAAATAAGATAAAAAATTGAGGACGAAGATATTAACCTTTTAGTAGGATTGATATAAAAAGACCCATCAGAGCAAATAAAGGAGGAGAAACAGATATACATAAGTCCCAGAGATGTTTTTAGCAGGAGATAACATTTTTTATCAATAGGATAAACAAGGATGCCAGGGCAATTAAATTTTTGGAAATAAGCTGGTGAAATAATATCCATGCAACAATTCTGAGCTGAATAAAAATTAGCAAGAATAAGAATAGGAAGAGTTTTCCAACTTCTGACAAGGACTGTTTCTAACCTGAATGATATGAAAGGATTTTTTTCTAGAGAAAATTTAGTAAAAGAAGAAATAAACTTACTCATTTCGTGTTAAGTGTCCTCATTGTAAAGGTAGAAATTATTCCAAGGATTGTCAGAATTAAAGCTGGTCAGAAATCTCCAATTATTATATATAATTTGGACTGCATGAAGATGCTGGAGAAAAAACAAAAAAATTGAAAGTTATTGATTGCGATGATAGTTACTAGTACACTGAGAGAAATATAAATATAAATATAAATATTTATATAAACATAAATATATTTTCAAATAAAATATTTTTGAAAAAATATTTATATTTAAATTAAATATACATATGTGTCAATGTAAAAGAAGGATTAATTATTGTTGGTATAACACAAGTCAAGAATGTTCAATTATTAGTTTGTGAGATCCGAGATGTGTGTGTACTTCACTTAATCTTTCAGAATATAGAATAGCTTGGTATCCTCCTCCCAATTCAATCAATATGAGAAGAACAACCCAATCGCTTTCGACTGTCGAAATTTCTTAGTAAAGAGAACTTCCTCCCTTGAATGAGAAAACGTAACAGTCTCTTGAGAAAGAGTTAGATATTCAAAAAAAGATTGGAAAATCTGTCCCCATAACGGAACCAGAAGTAGAAACACAATATTATTGAGGCAGTAGCAGGAAGACAGATTATTAGAAACAATAAAACATCGAAGCAAATTGATTCAAGATTTTAGAGACGTTTTGCAGATATAACTGTTAGTAAACACTAACTAACTAAACATAGGGAGAAACCCAACCCTTCAGTAGAAAATTGAAGAATAAGATTTTTAGTTAGATATATTAATGGGGAA
>JABUQX010001222.1:10000-20000 GCA_015478945.1 Trachelipus rathkii
AGCCGGAGCCGGAGCCGGATCCTGGGTATTAATTTCTTTATAAAAATATCTTTTAGGCGAAAAAATGCATGTTGCCAAAGACGTGTTTGAACATTTTCATTAGTACAGAACCTTAGTCCAATCCGGAGCCGATCCGGAGCGCGAACCCAGACCGAACTGGAGCCACGGTCCTAGGTATGAATTTTTTTTTAAGAAATATTTTTTTAGGTGAAAAATTTATTGAACGAGATGTGCTGAACCAATTTTCAAATAGTGCAGGAACTTTTGATGGGTCCGGATCCGGAGCAGGATCCGAAGTCGGATCCGGAGCCGATCCTGTTTATAAATTTTTCCAAGAAATATTTTTAGTTGAAAAAATGTATTGCCAGAAGACTTGCTGACTAATTTTCAAATAGTTCACAAAGCCTTAGTCGGATCCGGATCGGAACGGAGCCGGGAGTTAGGCCGGTCCTGTTTATATTTTTCAAGAAAATTTTTTTAGATGAGAAAAATTTATTGGCGGAAGACGTGCTGAACAATGTTCAATATGTGCAGAAACCTTATTGGATCCGGATCCGGAATCGGAAACGGAGCCGGATTCTAGGCATATTTTGTTCCTGAAAATTTTTTTTTGGTGAAAAGTTTATTGGCAGAAGACGTGCTGAACAATTTTTAAATAGTGCAGAAACCTTAGTCGGATCTAGCGCCGGATCCGGAGCCGCAGCCAGAGTAAGAAACGGAACGATCCTGGGCATAAATTTTTTAAAAAATATTTTTGTACGTGAAAAATTTATTGCCAGAAAGTACTGAACAATTCTCAAACAGTGCATAAACCATAGTCGAAGTTGGAGCCGGAGCCGGAGAAAAATAATTATTATTTTTCTTTTGGGTTGTAAAAGAATATATCAAAAGCTGGAATTGATTCATTTGAAAAAGAATATATATATATATATATATATATATATATATATATATATATATATATATATATATATATATATATATATATATATATATATATATATATATATGTATATATATATAAATATTTATTTTACTATATATATAATATATATATATATATATATATATATGGTTTGGTTTGAAAGAAACAAGAGGGGGGTGGGGAGGAGGGATGGGCTAGAGTATGGAGAATAAGAGAGAGTGAGGTGCCTACCCTATTATATGCGGATGATTTAGTTTAGTGTGGCGAATCTGAAATACCTTTGAGGGGATTAGTAGAGAGTGTGTAGAGAGGTGTGTAAAAGGAGGGGTTTGAAAGTAAACGTAGAATAGAGTAAGGTTATGGTTTTGAGTGAGGATAGTTCTCTGTGTAAAGTTGTGTTAGATGTGAGCTGGAACAAGTTTCTGAGTTCAAATATTTAGGATATTTGGTTGGATGAAAAGGGAAACGGATGATGCCGAGTGTAGTTGAAGTTGTAAATGGAAGGAAGATGGCTGGTGCAATTAAATCCTTAGTGGATGCAAAGGGAATAAGTCTTGAGTGTGCTAGGGTCTTACATGACGGTATGCTATTACCTGTGCTAATGCATAGTAGTGAGACTATGGTCTGGAATAAGAGGTACAGATATAAAGTATAGATATAGAACTTCTGCTGGGCTACACTGCATTTTGATGGGTTGCTCCTGGGTTACAGGAGCAACCAACCAAAGTCAAGCCAAGCCGACATGGGCACAAGATGCTTGTTGCGATAAATTTGCAATAATAAGACGAAGAAAAATTTCACTCGCGCCAGGACTCGAACCATCGACAACAGCGTCGCCGTTAGACAATGTACAGGAGGCTCTACCACTAGTCCGATCCGACACCACAAAAAAATAAGGTATCTCTTTACAGTTTTCAAGTTTCCTGCTTCGATATCCCTGCTTTGAAACTCGATACTTATTTAAATCCATAGAAGGGTGGTTGGAACCCTTGCTGGGGCTACACGGCATTCTTCTGGGGTGCTCCTGGGTTACAGGAGCAACCGACCAAAGTCAAGGAACGCCGACATGGGCACAACATGCTTGTTGCGACAAATTTGCAATAATAAGACAAAGAAAAATTTCACTTGCGCCAGACTCGAACCATCGACCACAGCGTCGCCGTTAGACAATGATCAGGAAGTTCTACCACTAGTCCGATCTGCCTTCCCAGAAAAAGAAGGCATATCGGAACAGTTTTCTAATCTTCTGCTTCGATATACTGCTATGAACTTCCTCTTTATTCAAATCCATAGAAGGGTGGTTGGAACACCTGCTGGGGCTAAACGGCATTCTGCTAGTTTGCTCCCGTGTTACAGGAGCAACCAACCAAAGTCAGGCCACGCCTATATGGGCACAACATGATTGTTGCGACAAATTTGCATTAATAAGACGAAGAAAAATTTCACTCGCGCCAGGACTCGAACCATCGACAACAGCGTCGCTGCTAGACAATGTACAAGAGGTTAAACCACTAGTCAGATCCGACACCCCAGAAAAAAAGGTAATTTCGTTACAGTTTTTAAGTTTCCTGCTTCGATTTCACTGCTTTGAAACTCGTTACTTATTAAAATCCACAGAAGGATGGTTGAAACCCCTTCTGGGGCTACATGGCATTCTTCAAGGGTGCTCATGGGTAACAGGACCAACCGACCAAGGTCAAGGAGCGCCAACAGGCGCACAACATGCTTCTTACAACAAATTTGCAATAAGACGAAAAAAATTTTCGCTCGCGCCAGGACTCGAACTATCGACAACAGCGTCGCCGTTAGACAATATACAGGAGGTTCTACCACTATTCCGATCCGCCTCCCTAGAAAAAGAACGCATCTCGAAAGTTTTCAAATCTCCTGCTTCAATATCACTGCTTTGAAACTCGACACTTAATTAAATTCACAGCAGGGTGAGAACTTCTGCTGGGGCTTCACGGCATTCTTCTGGGGTGCTCCTGGGTTACAGGAGCAACCAACCAAAGTCAAGGGAACGCCGAATGCGCACAAGATGCTTGTTGCGACAAATTTGCAATAATAAGACGAAAAAAATTTAACTCGCGACAGGACTCGAACCATCGACAAATGCGTCTCCGTTAGACAATGCAGAGGTGGCTCTACTACTAGTCCGATCCACCTCCCCTGAAAAAGAAGGCATCTCTAAAGTTTTCAAATCTCCTGCTTCGATATCACTGCTTTGAAACTCAATACTTATTTAAATCCACAGACAGGATGGTTGGAAACCCCTGCTGGGGCTTCACAGCATTCTGCTAGTTTGCTCCAGTGTTACAGGAGCAACCAACCAAAGTCAAGGAACGCCGACATGCCCCGAACAATATGCTTGTTGCGACAAATTTGCCACTAATAAGACCGAAAAAACATTTCACTAATGCCAGGACTCGACATTGACAACCAGCGTCGCCGTAGACAATGTACAGGAGGTTCTACCACTAGTTCGATGTGCCTCCCCAAAAAAGAAGGCATCTCGAAAGATTTCAAATCTCCTGCTCCGATATCACTGCTTTGAAACTTGCTACATATTTAAATCCACATAAGGGTGGTTGGAACCCCCTCTGGGGAGGCTACCGGTAATTTTTTCAGGGGTGCTCATGGGTTACAGGAGGCAGCCGGCCAAAGTCAAGGATCGCCGACATTCGCACAACATGCTCGTTGCGAAGAAATTTGCCATAATAAGTACGAAAAAATTTCACTCGCTCCAGGACACGAACCATCGACAAGAGAGTCGCCGTTAGACAATGCCCAGTAGGAGGCTTTATACTAGTCCGATCCGCTTCTCCAAAAAAGAAGACATCTCGGAACAGTTTTCAAGTTACCTGCTTCGACATCACTGCTTTGAAACTGTACTTATTTAACAATAGAAGGTTGCTTGGAACCTGTATATATTATATATATATATATATATCTATATCTATATATATATATATCTTATATATATATATTATATAATATATATATATATATAATATATATATATATATATATATATATATATTATATATATTTATATAATATATAATATATATATATATAATATATATATAAGAGAATAAAAGTTTTTTTTTTTGTCGTTCTAAAAAAATGAAAAAATTTTCAAATGTTTATTTGTGTTTTTCTACCATTTCATTTTTTCCTTACATGTGATATAAAAAATTCATTAAAAAAACGAACAGATTTATTTTCTTCAAATTTGGTACCAAGCTCACATATAAACGTGTTAAACAAACTGACGTTTATATTAAATGTTTTGGTAGAACGTAAGGTGGTGTCAGCCATGGTTGACTATTCTCTGTTCAAAAATTTTGAAAGTACTTTTCAGAGATTGTAAAAAATTTTTTTATAAAACAAATTTTTAAATAAGGTGTCTAACTAAAATTTATTACCACACTAAATTGGAGTACTTTAGTGCAAAAAAAATTGAAATATCTTGAAAATTAAAGATTTTATGGCAGTTTTTGTGGAAATTCAAAGAAAAAAAATTCCTCTCTTCACCCTAAAACTGTTCAAAAACGAACAGTTTTTTTTTGTTTGTTTTTTTCATAAAATTAAAGATATCATAGTTGTTCATCAAAAAAATATTTACTTTTATCGGTTTGGAATAGTTGAGATTTTGCTATGAAGTCTCCCCTTAATTGCTTATTTCTTGTTACTCTTAGAAGGAGCATAGGACTTTCGTTATGCTTCGCCATCTCGTCCTGCTGGCAGCATACGCTTTAATTTACATCCAGTTCTTAAAAATTCACTCCGTATCCTTCAATACTGAACTTCTCATGTCATTACTGGTCTTCCACTTTTTCTTCTTCCTTGTGGGTTCCACTCCGGTGCAGTTCTTGCTTGCCACATATTCCTGTGGGCTTCTAAATATGTGTCCCACTCATCTTCACTTCCTTATCCCAATTGGTTTCTCAATCCTCTGTTGTCCGGTTCTATTCCTCAACACCTCATTTGAAATAACCTTGGTCGTTTTACTCCCCCTATTCTCCTCAAGCAATTATTTACAAAGACCTGAACCTTATCAGTTATTTCACTAGTTATTTTCCTTGATTCACTTTCGTACCAATTTACCATTGCTGTTTTGTTAATTCTGTAAACATCCGTGATTTCTAGATCTTGTCCAGCTATAGAAATGCTGCTCTTGATTTACTTATTCTCTTTTCTACTTTCTTCTCTGCTACTCCTTTATTACTTATTAAATATTGCAAATATGTGAATTGCTTTACCTCCGCCAACTACACTCCATCCAATTCAAAGACACCATCTCTACCATTAATTCTCATTCTGTAAGTTATTTTGATTTATCCTTAGACCCATTCTCTAGGCAGATCAGTTTCTCCATCATGTCTTCTCTCCTTTGTTGTCACAAAGGAGAGAAGACATGATAATTCAAATCCTCCAGAGCATCCATCAGCCCCACCCCACCCTATTCCCTTCCTCCTCCGAGTAATCTCTCTCATCATCTCATCTATTATCATCAAGAAATTTATAGACGACAAAAGACAACCCTGTGCACGCCTGAAATTGCTGTGAATGGCTTCATCAAATCACCCTCGTGCTTAACTTTATATTTATAATTCCTGTATGAATTTTTTTTATGATTCTGATAATTTTCTCTGTCAATCCATACCTTCTCATCATTTTCCACATAGGCCCTCTTTGCAAGTTATCAAACACCTCAAAATTCAAAAAGCCATATAAATATTCGTCATTTAATTTCATTAACCTTCAACAATGCTCTGACTGGCTATTTTTGGGTGTTAATGACTGCACTTCATCGGCTATTAGCGCAGATAAATCTTTTAATTCAAAAAGCTCTTGAAATAAATAATTTTAATAATTATATTTATAGCAATTCAAAGTACTGTATTAGTTATGATGTATAGTAGTTACATTGTGTGATAATTTCGTACTACGTGTATAATATGCTACCCTACAAATTTATTACTTGTTTATACTAATAGATAATACTCATAGTAATATTTCTGCTATTCTAATGGAAATATTAATTTCGTGTTATGAATCAAATATGTGTTATAGTTGTGATAATTCCCAATAAGAGGATATATATACTATATATATTATATACCTACTTCTTGCAATTATAAGAATTGGATAAACACAATCATAACTCTGTAATAATCTTAATACAAGAACATATATAATGCACTTTAGTAGGTATACTAAGTAATATATAATAGACATCTACGTCTCGTATATATGTATATATAGATAGTTTACTATTACTCTATACTATTATCATCAGCTCCGCAATAGTAAACGTTGTATTTCGCCTCCGCTTAATTTAGCGCCACGATCGCTGATATTGGTTTCAAACTTTTCTGGCTTCGCTTCAATAAATCTACCTAAATGCGTTGGCCACTTTTGCAGCATTTTAAATTGTCTTTAACTTTTGGTGCTTCGGGATTAATTTTATTTTTTTTTATAGTTTAAAAACTTGACTTTTGTTAACTGCATTAGGTAAGAAATACCGCTATCTTAACCGTGAGTCAAGGTATGCTCTGAGTAGCTGCAACGGCAAAATATTGTCGTCCCACTCAGCTTATGCTATACAATGATATTATGTTATGTACTTAAAGTATGACAATCGGAGTACGCCATATACACTTTGCTACATGATCATCTTCATCATTCTCAATCCGAACCCAGTGTTATTTAGAATGATTTTCATTATAAAAAAAACATCTTTCTCAATTCCCTGCCTTTTGTTCCTGGTGAATAGCTACTTCCCTGATCTAATGCAACGTTTTCCTTCTGGAAGATTATAAGACGTAGCTCTTGACCTACAATCATATTAATGTAGAAGGAAGGTTGAATAAATCTTCCTAACAGCACTTGTTAATAATTAGCAATTCGCACCAATAAGGTAACTGATATCAAAATGCGCCGAGCGGTATTTAGAACAGTTCTATGTATAGCAATCACCCAGAGTTACCGTGATGGATTAATATTTCATCTTTAAAAAAAATACTGCTCCGCTAAATAGGACACTTTTCTCTACGATGGATTGGTTCCCGGTACTTTTTGTGTCAGCGTTTGTTTTGTCCGTGTTGATGTGGGTAGAGGTATCTCGAGGTATCCTTTCCTGTGTATGTGTCGGCGCGTGTGGCGCTATAATCGGATTTAGCGTTACTATTTGCCCTTTTAATAACTAAGTTAAACTAAATGTCATGAGTACTCAGTTATACATATATAGATAATATATATGATATATTATAGTATATATAAATATATTGTATATTAAGATATTATTATTAATATAATATATATATTTTAATATATAATATGATATATATATATATATATAATATACTATATTATATATATTATATATATATATAATTATATAATATATATAGGTTGCTTGTAGCCGACATGTCTATCGTGCACCTATGAGATATCCCTGGACCCCATCCGGGACTCGATATCCGAAAAGACTTCAGATATTGACATTCTATACGTGCACCTATGAGATATCCCTGGACCCCATCCGTGAATCGATATCCGAAAGACTTCAGATTGAATATGCGTGGGCGATATTCGACAGTTTTCCAAACGGCAACGTCTTTCCTGACCTCATGCGGGAGGTGCGATCCTTGAAATCGTCATCCTGGAATCAACTGGACTCAAAAAATTCCGCCTACACTATTTCTTCACCTTTTTAAGCTTGGGGTGAGCAAACTCGGTGTACGCACCTCATCCCCTTTTTAGTCGGAAATATAGAATTGATTTCCTGTTCCAGAGCTTATATCTAGAACAAATGCAACATATCATACATCCAAGAACAAACCCCGATGTTATGCAACACCTGATCATTTTGGTGTCATATAAAATGCACCAATCCCCAAACCCTAACCACTATTCTCCAACATTGTCCTTCCACTTATGAGGAGATTCGCACAGAAAAATCACACCCCATTACTTAATTAACTTACTACACTTAAATAATATTGGACTATTAAATAAAAACTAAGAACTGCACTGTGATCTAGAAAATACAAAATACACATAGCATTAGTTCAGGAATCCAACATCACTCAAAACAATTACCTACCAGAAATCGTTAACTATACAACCCTTTGGTAAAACACAAATCACTCTCAAAATAGCCACATCACACTAATGCAGAAAAATATCCAATCCGAAACACCAGTCACAATAAACCCCTCATGAACAACGATCAAACAACCGTATATTAATCAATTGAAACACAAGTCAACAAAAAAACACAATATTGTTAATATTTAGACACCTCTATCTACATTACAACACTGCCCGCAATGATATTCCCCTGACCTGTCATTCTTAGCACAATATAGCAACTTTTATTAGCCGGGGACCTCAATGTACACCTCCCCGCATTCCTAAACAGACACACACATACACACATACATCAAGAGGTGATGCACTCATAGGCAATTACATTCACTCTGTATCCTAAACAACCGAAATAAACCTACTCGTCAACCTCTACAATATAACCAGAACCCCACATCCCCTGATATCTCTTTCACCTCTTGCCAAATCCAAGTCGCTACAACCTGGCAAACATTCCAAGCTCTCTCTTCAGATCACATCCCAATACCAATCACAATACAACATAAATACTAGTACTGACAGTTGAGATGCGCAGCATCAAAGCAACCTCATTCCGCGGCAACCTGGTTGAAGCTGACGACTTCCATACATATATTCAATATATTCATCACCGTTTGCATGTGCGCAGTGATGGGTTTTGTTATTTTATTTCGGTCCATTTTCATGTATTTCTTAAATACTAAGCTTGTTCTCTATGCGCGCTAACGGCAATTCAAAAAATACTTACTCTCTTGTAACAGTTAGTAAAAAGCACAAGTGCATAAGCGCTACTTTTGCAAAAGTTACATAAGGGCAAGTCACTTAGCCATACAACCTCCGCTATATAATAATAAGATACTTATATATATTAATATATATAATATATAAATAACTACATAATATATATAACTATATACCTCATTATATATATATAATACATAAAATAATATATATATAGAGTAATAATAATAAATATAATATATATATATATAATATATATATAAATATATATATAATTAATATATAATAATATAAATATATATAATATTAATAAATATATAATATATATAATATATATATATAGATAAATATATATATATATATATAATAGTATATATATATATATATTAGTGTTGCAGGTAACATCCGCATCCGCGCTTTGCCCTCCGGATGTTGCGCTTTATTGTCGAGATTTGATAAAAAATTTTATAATAAAAAATACTTAAGATGAATCTGAAAATGAAAAAGAAAATGCAAATGAGTTGAAGTGCAAATCACAAGAAACGCTATATTCCATATCTTACTTTATCAAAGACGTTCCAAACCTCGCTGAAATAGTACACGTCATACGATAAAAAGAATTGTATGCTCAATAAGAATCTCTTTTTTGACGCCAGTTTCCTATTCCAAAGTGTAAAATGTGTATGTGTAAAAATGACCATTATATCACCACTGCAATCTAAAGCTATTGAAACCAATGCAAGAAATTACCAAAAAAAAAAAAAAAAAAAAAAATCAAGCCTCTTCACAGCTTCTGTCTCCGATGAATATACCATTTAATATCAAGTCTAAGAAGCATTTTTGAAACCATCCTTCGAAATTGAAAATGATGACGTTTTAAAAAGAATAAAGATGTAATAAAACTAAAGATAGAAAAACGCTTTGGTCTGTGAAATAAATGACCTAATACTATTGAAACTACTAGATCCCCATTATAAAGGGCAAGTTTTTTTTTTTTGCAAACTTACAACAAGGTTGCACATGCTTGCACTTTAAAAACTCAATTCCAAACTAGTCTATTAGTTTCGCCACCCATTCAAAAAAAAAAAAATCTACAGAACCAACACTTCTACAAGTAAATCCAATAACAGATTCACTGGAAGAATTTCTAATCAGTTTATATAAAGAAACACAAGCATTACCAAAAGATGTAGTGCC
>JABUQX010001223.1:5000-7500 GCA_015478945.1 Trachelipus rathkii
CTCATTATTGCAAATTTGTGGCAAATAGCCTGTTGTGCCCATGTCGGCGTTGCTTGACTTTGATTGGATGCTCCTGTAACCCAGAGCACCACAAGGGAAGAATAGAGCAACACACAGCCAGAATGCCGCATAGCACCAGCAGGTGTTTCAGGCACCCTTCTATGGATCTAAATAAGTACAGAGTTTCAAAGCAGTAATATAAAAGCAGGAGACTTGAAAACTGTTCACAGATGCTTTTTTCTGGGGAGGCGGATCGGCCTAGTGGTAAAGCCTTCTGTACATTGTCTAACGTCGACGCTGTTGTCGATGTTTCGAGTCCTGCCATGAGTGAAAATTTTTTTCTTCGTCTTATTATTGCACCAATGTTATCGCAACAAGCCTGTTGTGCCCATGTAGGCATTGCTTGACTTTGGTTGGTTACTCATGTAACCCAGGAGCACCACAGCAGAATGGCGTGTAGCCCCAGCAAGGATTCCAAGCACCTTTCTATGGATCTAAATAAGTACTGAGCTTCAAAACAGTGATATCGAAGCAAGAGACTTGAAAACTTCTCCGAGATGCCCTTCATTTTGGGGAGTGGATCGGACTAGTGTAGAGCGTCCTGGTACTTTGTCTAACGTGGCGACCTGTTTGGCTGATTGGTTGTTCGAGTGCTTGCACAAGTGAATTTTTCTTCCGTCATATATATAAGTTTATAGTAATATATATAAATATATTATAATATAATATATTATATATATATATATATATCATATATTATTATATATATATCTATAATAATATATATAGGGTTGGAATGGTTAAACGCATTTGGTTTAAACATTGGTTTAAACCACAATAAAAAAACCAATGTTTTTAAACCATAAAAAAAAACCATGCATAACATTTTGGATTTTAAAAATGTAAAATTTTTAATGGTTTTCTTACATGTTGATGAAGGTTTTCTTCAAGTTTTAATTCGAAGAGTATTGAAAGCAATAAATTTTTTTTGGCTGATCTTAATATATTGTGAGAATGATTATATAATATAATATATATATATATATTATATAATATATATATATATATATATATATATATATATATATATATATATATATATATATATATATATATATATATATTTATATATATATATATATTATATATTATGTAAATTAAGACATGTTTAAAACATGTCTTGTTGAGCTGCTTGAGCGAATTTCATTTTCTACCGCATCGATGCCGACATTTCAAAAGATATAATAAAACTCATTGGTGGATGTGTGGCCACAGCATCACCAAGCTAAAAAGGCAATGACTGTAAACTAAGTGATGATGTTTATATTGGAAAATATATGCATATGGAGCTAGAACAGCTTAATCCACCACTCAACAGACAAGATTTAAAACAAAAGTAAAAAGGAGGTATTATCAGGCAGTAACAGAAGCTCACTTATTGGCATATATTTTTAACCCAAGATATCAGACCACAGTACTTCCAGAGGATGAGTATTCAAAAGCAGTGGAATTTATGGAATAAAATTAAGAGCAAATTCTCCTCCATTTCGTAAAAGTTACCTAATTGTAATGAGTCTCTGTTGTCAGCAGTGACTCCTTCATCTTTGTACAGATCTCTCAAAGAAAATTAGTGGATAAGGTCATATATAAAATAATAAGCATATTGTCAGCAACTTCATCAACTGCTAATGTTGAAAGGGTATTTTCAACTTTTGGACTTGTGCACAGCAACATTAGAAATAGGTTGGGAACAGCTAAAGCAGGGAAATTAGTTTTTTGTATAAAATTCCTTAATGATAATTTCATTTCAATATAAATTGATGAATCTCTCCTCTCTCTCTCTCTCTCTCCTCTCATCCTCTTCTCTCTCTCTCTCTCTCTCCTGCTTCTCTCTCTCTTCTCCTCTCTCTCTATATATAATATATATATATATATAATATATATATATATTAATAAATAATATATATATATAATATATATATATATATTATAATATTATATATATATATATATAATATATCTAATACTTCCTGGTTTTCAAATATAAAGGTAAATAAGAATTCATTAGTATATCATTATAGGTTAATTTTGAATAAACTTACTTTTTCTGTTATGCTTTTTTTTTTTTTTTTTTTTTGTGAAATTAAAGTATAACTTTTTTTCAGATAGAGTTTATATATTATAAAATACCCTCTTTTTTTTTACTTATGAGTTTATGTAAAACTTAAAAAAATATAATAATTTTATACCAGTTAACAGTTATCAAGAAAAATTTGAAATTTATGAATCTAAAGAAATTTATTAAGGAACTTTAAAATATGTGTTGCACATGTGTATTACAGTTTCCAGTAGTGATTTTGCCTTTTAATCTATTAAAACCAATAAAAACAACATTAAAACCAAAAAAAATACAAAAAAAACAAAAAAAAAAACCTTTGTTTATTTGGTTTATTTAAAAAAAAACAATGTTGTTTTTTTTTTTAAAAAACATTTTTTTTTT
>JABUQX010001224.1:0-23146 GCA_015478945.1 Trachelipus rathkii
ATAATAATATTATAAAGAAAGTGGAATATATTATGGATATAGAAAGAGACATCTCGAGGCTCTCTTCAACATATCGATATAGATTATATATGAATCTAGAGACTATTAGACAATATACTATATGAATTAATGCATACTCTCAGGATGAGAACAGAGTATGAGCTATATATAGGAAGTGATGATAGAGAGATGTATTTGTATATAAAGTAGAGTAAGGATGAGCATAGAGTGAGTTACTGATGATGGACAGAGAGGATGTGAGGATGAGTGTTAGATATTCTCTCTTCGATGACTGAGGGGTCGACAGGTGAGTGCAGGGACATCTGTTCCTCTCTTCTGCTATACGTCTTATGGGTTAGTGGAATTATAGCATGAGTCTGCTGATCTCATGAGTGATAAGAGTTGGGCTCATAGTCGTATGGTGCGATGGAGTATTGAGAGTATTACGCAGTGAGATGAGCTGTGAAGATTCTAGTGGATGTATAAGATCTATCGTGTTGATATATTGTACATAGAGAGCGCTAATCTACTCCTTACAGATTAGAGATGGTTGAGGTTGAAATCAGGTAGACCTTAAACTAGTATTCGCATCACGACGTGTTAAAAAACTATCCAACTAAATTTGCATTCAGAGTTCATGACATTAATGTGAAAAATATCATATCACTACTATCAAATCAATCCTATTGATTTATTTGGAGAGCTTTCCGAGTTCCATAGCTAGAAAAGTACCGAGTTTCGCTAAATATTACTAATGGCAATGCTAGTATTCCTATCTAATATTTTTACTGCTTCTCAGATCTACACGTGAGGTTAGAACTTCGACATCGTTTACTTCGAATCATTATTTTCTTGTGTTTTTAAGACTCGTCATGTTAAGTCTAATGGATTTCGTATACTTATTCCCATGTATATATTATTAGCATGTACAGTCGGAATTAGACAAATATCTCCTAAAATTAATCGACCTCCTACATTATTAAGACATATCGCCATCGACTATACATATATTAGATACTGTGAGTTCTCTAATTCGCACATCGAGCTATCAGACATATTCATCTCATAATTTCTTTAGTGGTAGTTCGACATACCTACGTATCATCACTCGACAATCGCTCCCTTTTTCGTCAAATAATGAGACAGTTAGCCTGGCTCAATAATTGACTCCGCTATACGATTACTTACAGTGTACTTATGTATCGCTTCATAATATTTACGGAAGTTCATGGAAATTATCGTGCTGAGCACACCTACATTTAGTTCTCCACCTTACTAACAACCACTCTATGCGCTCCTCTTAGCCTATTGTATATCTGTATTGGCCTCTTCATTTACAGAGTCTACTGATCTTTTTCCTCACAATGAGAGTAACTAGAGTGGTGCGGTGTGATTATAGTAGGTGTGTGACATGAAAAAGCGTCCATCTTCTGCTATCATGCTCTCGCTAGTTTCCTGGTCGTCGCGTCATTATCTCCGCAGGGTGCAGCTCACTTATAAGTCCTGCGTCACACGTAACTATCTCGGCCTGGTCCGACTCCTGGGCCGTAACCCCTTCTGTTCTAACCTTTATTTCCGCATGAGATCGACTTATTTGTGACTACGCTTATTTCGATACACATTTCCACTTCTTTCTACTGATCGAGTTCTCACACCTCCTCCGGAAGCTTCAAACGCCAGTCAGACCGCCTGTGCTCTGTGTTGCACTGCTTTCGAAGTCTCCTCTGGTTTAATACGGTTTTTTCTTTGTACCCGTGTGTATACTATAGATAATTATCGGCACTCTTGCTGTGAGACTTTCTCGGGGCACTGATAGGTAAGAGATAGGCTGATGGTCTCTTGTCCATCAATTTTCATCACATCACTATCCTAATCGATATCCCATAGCTCCTGTGTATATCATGTAATTGGTCCTGGTTACACGTTTATGTGAACATCCAGTATCTATTATTGCACATACCTCGCCATATTCGTTCCTTCCGTTCTCTTCACTCTTTTTCTTGTCTTGAGTCCTACTACGTAGTACGTTGAGGCATGTAATTCTTTTTTGCCGACAACGCTTAATAATACATCGACGCTGAGTCGTGGTTTTTTGTCGTCTTATGGTAGCGTATCCCTTCTATATCAATACATAACCTTCTGTATCTGCTACTTATTCTTTGTGCTCAAACTGAATTTTGCTTCTGCCTGGAATCCACGCATTGATTTAAGTCTTACCGTCTTTTCGATGTGCAAGGCAATAAGCTCTACGGTGAATTCTTCTGACATTGCTATTAATATGCTCTATAACTTTCTCATATTTAAAGTAGTAAGGATATAATACGTTCCGACATGTATTCATCTCTCTTCTCTCTCTCGTCATTCAGTTTTTATATAACGGAATTATCTTGGCACTTCTATATTCAGTTGTATGTTTTAATACTCATCATATATATCAAATGCTTATCTTATATCCAATCTTTTATTAGTAAGTGACTATTGTCTGTTTAATACTTTTGTCGATATATCCTAGGCTAGATAAGGTTTAAATGACTGTGAGATCAATAATACCTAAATGTTATTTATAGAGTCTACTTGAACAGTTCAATCTCATAACCAAAACTTTCTAAATCAAAGATTTAATACATACTTTTATCGCAAAAGATTATTTATCCTTTGTATACCTCTTTTTGGCAGATATATCCGTCTCTATAGTTTTTCGCTTAAGCGATTCGAGTATACGTTCTCGCGACAGAATATCTTTTGCTTGCTAATCGAAATGTAGATTTCAGATGAAATTTATATTCTCTAGCGTCTTCGTGATATTGGTCCTAATGCATGTGTAATCCAGCTGTAGCATCATTAGTAATATATGTCGTGTCGGAAATTAGAGATTCTTACGTATATATATTATCGTCATATAAGTTTACATTTCGTATAAACAAAGTATTCTCGTAGCATGAACGAATGGTCCAAACGTCTATTGATGAATATTTAGTTTCGCTTCTTGCATAATTTTGTATATACTTGTGCAATTACATGAATACGCATAACATCTAAAAAAAAGCTCAAGCTAGATAAAGAATTGTTTTCTAGTCTAGATTAGATGAGGATATTGTGAGTGTATACACGTCCGTAGCATGAATCTACGTGAAGTCATACGTTGATATAGTTCTACATATGTCGTCATGATTAGTAGTTTGGTGGATTGTTGAGTTGCTCTACATAGAATATAAAGTAAATATCGATTTTTCTGATAAATGTATACTTTATCTTTTACTACATATAATGTTCTTAGATGTACTTGTCATCATTGAATGTGTGATAGAAGGTAAAGATGGATATTTTATAGGTATGCTATATATGTTTGGCGGGTGGGGTAGCTCTCTGGTTTCCACACCGGCTTTTGGAACAGGTCGGTCAGTACAGGCAATATGGCGGTATTATAAATCTTGCTCTCTCGCATTTCCAGTCAATTTACGATGATTAACTAAAAATCGTATGTTAGTAGAGTCTAGGAGATGAAGATTGTTTGGTGTAAAATATAATTGTCTGCTGAAATATTTCTAGGGGGAATTAATTCGCTTTTGTCAGATTTTTTACGATTTGTTTACAGCTATAAGCTTAGTTATTGTTAGGTACGAAAGGTAATTGATTGCAAGTATTATCTGTTATAACGAAATAGTCTGGCTTAGACAGGTGGTATGTTTGATAAGGCATTGAGTATCCGGTTTTGTTGCGATTCCTTCGTAAGAGCGACTTATTGCATGCGGGCAATATGATACGAAGGGACGCGATTATTCTTATCGAACGGGGATCGAAAAAAATATAATACGACGTCTGATATGTCGGAGAACACATTCATTTTTATAGGTAGGTAAGAAGTTGTTAATTTCAGCGCACACGATGTATTGGTGTGACGATTGGTAAGAAGTAGTCCATGGCGGGTGTAATTGCTTGCTTTTTCATCTGTTACCGGCCTAAAGCCTGTGAAAATAAAATCTCTCGTTATTGATGGAAATTCTATCTTCAGTTTCTCTTCGGTGTAATAGTCCCATTTTTCTGTAGGTCGAATTTTGTGTTCGAGATTTCTATTGTCAAACATTAGACCCTTCCGACATTATATCCTGTCTCACTTTAAGCCGTGCGTTCTGTGATCATATAAGACATCAGTTACGGAAGCACGCTAGGTAGGTGAAGTTTTATGAGAGAGATGACTAACCGAGATCTAAAACTTATATCCCCTACGTCTTGTAATAGGGCTACTTTGCCGTGGAAAGATGGTGAACAGATAATCGAAAACTAAGAGTATAACGTCGTAAATAGAAAAATAATCTCCTGACGTGGCAGATAATAATGTCGTGCGAATAATTTTGTGATATCTATGATAAATACTGAAATACAATTTTTCTTTTTCTATATTCATGTTGGTATTACTAAATACATCATATCATGTTTATTTCTATGTTACACTATCGACATCCGATCTTAGTTCAAATCTAAATTCTCAGATTAGCTTGGATTGAGAATATAGACGTAAGGACAATACTAAGTATTTAACAAAATTGGTATATGACTTTTCAAAACTGATTGATTTTAATTTTATTGATATCTTCTCTAGCTCAGTTTCTTTCTTCACAGCGCCATTAAACTAATAAAGTAGCCCAAAAAATAAGAAAACACTATATATTTGCCATTATTCGAAAATTTCATAGTTCCGCTCACCACAAACTCCTCTATCTTCCGATTGACTGAATGTTATTGTTTCTTGATGCTATCGTAGTTTTGAGAAAAAAAATAGGCAAAGATATTTACGAGAAATAAAACAGAACATATTCTCTCTTCTTTTTCTCTCATCTTTACGAAAAACAGTTCTCATCTAATGAAACAATTGCCTGATACTACACACGATCAATTCATTTATGTTTTATACTCGCGTTATTGACTTTCTCCTGCTTTGGTTTCTGTTCTCATCGCGAGGAAATCAAATGATTATAACACTTTGTAATACACAAAAATTCAGATATCAAATAATCTCTCTTCTTCGCATATGTCTTCTAAGCATCATTTCTCTTCTTCGACTGTTCCATATGATCATCGATACGATTATACACATTGATATGTTTTAACGCGAAGGAATTTAGGAAGTTTTCGTTACTCTGCGTATCTAGACTGTACTCTTCAGAAACGAACTGAAACTAGGTAGCAGTCCTGCAAAGATAAGAATGTAGTAGAATCGAACACAACATATGATAGCCCACCAATCTTTCTTGGTCGACAATTCCTAGATTCTCTACGTGAATTCCGACCAGGAATGTTTATTAGTTTTCTTGGTAGGCTGTAAGTAGTTTTCGAAGAAAAATAATACTCATATCGATTGTGGCGCAATTTAATTTAATCTACATCTTACTTCGTTAGCGATTTATTCGTAAACGGATTTATGCCGCTGAATTTCGTACTAATGTTTAATTAGATTTTCTTGTTCCTATGTAGTAGGGTTTTTGAATATAGAAGAATAACTAATAACTGTCCAAAAAACAAGAAATATGTGTATTATTATTGTAATATCGCCTTTCATGGATAGTATAACAGAAATTTCGAAGTTGATAGGAGAGAGGATATAATGTAGAAGAAGTAATAGTTATTACAGTGTGGAGACCTATACGTTAGTAGGTCGAGAATAAAACTAAATATTCAAACTGGTAGATTTTATGTTCCATTTTTCTAGTAACAACTTTTCTTTACGTATGGCTTAGAAATGTCGGGTTATTATTAATGTTTTTTTGTAAATAATATAGTAGTGTATTTTTGAGAAAATAATCAAATTGCAAATATCAATAATTTTTTTTTTTGATTTTTTTAGGAATATCATTATTTATCTTACGCTGATATTTCACCCGATGTTTTTTTAGTTTTTTGTAATGATATTGATTAATAACTCATGCACACACAGAGTATATATATATTAATTATAGATAGCTTAATATATTCCGTTGCGACCTTTGGAATTAATTAATGATATATAACGAAGTTCTAAGTGCAAATTTCGAAACATACAAAACTTGAACAATGATCTAGTTCTCCGGGGGTAATTTATATTTTTACTTTCATGTGTATATTTTTAGATATTGTCAGCTCTTTAAGCGTTTGCAATAATTAGTTTCGAGTTGATACTGTCACTTATATTTAGAGTTTTGAGTCGAGTTTTTTATGATTCTTAACGCTAAAAGTAGGATTAGTTATGATATATACGCGGTTCAGAGTATTTATTTATATATATATTACTATTTTATTGATTTATTATATATATTTGATTTTATATTAATTAGTTTTAGGTATCTCGAATTCCAATTTAGAGAACTTCTCCGCGCTCCCCAGCGGCTTTATCGAGTATTTCCGTCATGGCGTCTCTTCAATTTTAACGTTTCACCACCGACGGGCCGGTAAGGATCTGCGTCCGAGAGATTACTCACGTGCGAGCCCGCATAAGCTTCTCGTAAGCAAGTAGTGACAGATACTCTACCAAATAAATCGAGATCACGCGAGTCGCTCTTTGTATTTATTTTTTACTGGCCGCCTCAAGGGAGACTTTTTGATTTTTGACTTTTGATAGATTTTTTTGTGTTATATTTTTTTTTACCTCGAATACTTACTCCGCTGTAAAAGTATGATCTTTTGTTGACATTTGTATAGTGTAGAAATTTGTTTATATATAACTAACTAGGTAATAGATGTATTCTCATGTAGATTAAATGCTATATATTATTGAAATAAGAAAATTAATTTAAATAATAATAATAAGCATAAAAATACCATAACAATTTTTAATATTTTAAGGATAATTATTCTAATATATCAGCTGATATTAGTAATGCCACGAATGTTATATTATAGTATTTTCTTTGTTAGATATGTAGTTTTCGAAGAATAAAATATAATATATAGCAAAATAAATAAAATTTTAGTCCCATTATATTGAACATTTTATTTGTGGTTTCAGCGACTGATTTTCCTGATCTAACATACAATAAATTACCCCAGGAAATTATGGAGAAAACAATAAAGAATAATTTAAAAAAGGTAAGATCAAGTGTGATATTAATATTTATATTGCGATCATTGGTGCGAAGAACGTCTTATGTCGTGAGACTGAAGTTTCATTGTATAAAATGTCTATAGTTTTAGTTTTTCTTGTGTCAGCTATGTAGGTTCTCATGGGGTGGATAAAATAATACACAATAGGTCACCAAATGATAAGATACAAGTGATAATATTCTTTTGACGAAATTTTTTTCTTGACGCTATTTGTTACGTAACACTTAATTCCACGAATGAAATTGATATGAGTTTTTCTTGTAGATTATCGTAGTTTCTTCGGGGAAACCATGTATAAATAAATTAAGTTCCAAAATATGATAATATAAAATAAATTCTTTTTTTTCCATTTTTTTAAGGGAGAAAATATTTTCTTAGAAGATGTGCTGGGATATCAGAATTTATCGTTATCAGTATTTTCTTAGTATTTGTTATTCTTTTATTTTTGATGTCTTGGTGTGAATATATATATTGATAGATGATTGATGGGTTTTAGAAATGGCAATTTAATAAGTATTGTTTAAAGAGGAGAAAAGACTCTAAAAGATTAGATTAACATATAGAAACCTGATTGAAGGCTGTGGAATTAAATTAAAAAAAACATTAACAGTCAAAATGATCCGAATGAATACAGGTAAGTAGGTAGAAGTGTTTCATAATAATATATAATTAGTGTATTATAATATATAATATTATATTATTCAAATTATATTACAATAGATTACAATATATTTGACATATAAATTTCTACTTTCTGCCAATGTTGTTGTTTAGTCTTTATTTTTTTATTATATTGTATTATATTATATTAATAATAATACTATATGATATTAAGACAATACCTATCTAATTTACTAGTAGCTATCTAGATTTATTACGCTTATAAGTATACAACTTATAATATTCTGTTCGCTTAGAATAATTGGTTCTCCAAGTTCTCATTAATATCTAACCTCACTTTCAGATTGTAATGGTTGATTTGTTTATATAAATCAAATGTGATTGTGTTCTATATTATTTAGAATAATCTGATACTTAAAGCTTTACAATTAGGTTATTGACATATTATCGTTCGTTATCTACATGTTCTTGATTGACGTTCACTGTTATATTTAGGTGGATGAAGGGTCTTTCAGCTAAAAGTGGCATTGCTGCTAAGCGCTATGCGTATTACGTGTGTAAGTTAGAGATTCCGTTGGTGGTGATTTTCTATTTGCTTGGGTGTTTGGACCATAGAAGGGATTTCGTAATTCGATATACTGTGTGCGATTGGATAATGAGAATGAACAGGATAGGGATGTGCATTAATATAATCGATTATTATAATGTAATTATGAACTCAAAAGCTAAAAGAGAAACAATAAAAATAACTATGCGACTTAAATAACTGTCGTAGATCTGTATCTAGAGATAAGGTGGGAAAACAGAGGTCTTTCATATTAGATATACTTTGGTTTATTTGGTTATTTTATTTTGTTTTCTCTCGAAATAGATAGGACTGTTTATAAGACGTATATAAGATCTAACTTGTTTGGTAATTCATGCGTTAAAGAATACTTTGTGATGGGTATATTTAGATGGAAAATCAATATTTCTTAGTATTGTACCATGGTTCAGTTATTTTACGATTGGCAGTAAAAAGTACAATATTTCAAAAAAACCAAAAATAACATAAAAATATGATTCTTTCATTTTATTTAGGATTAGAATTAATTACTGCATTATGATAAATTCTCGCTCATGCAATTAGTTAATTGATGTTTTTCTTTGTTTATTATTATTAATCAAATACTGAGCAAAAAGCAATCAAAAAGTTATGCACAAAATTATAGAATTTCTTGATATTGCCGATATTTTTATTTGAACAATATTGTTATATTTCTTACGCTGATTCCACAGAATTGTTATAATTGTTTCTTGTATGTTTATCGTTTAGTTTTCTGAGAAAAATAATAAAATATCCTAAATAAAATTTAAATAAAAATTTTTTTACCAGTTTTTAGAACATTATTTCTATAAGCAGGCTGATTTACACAGATGTTATTTCCTAGTTTTCTTGTCTTAATTCTACAGTGAGTTTTTGAGCCCAAATGGATATAACATCAAAGGGCATCACATTCAATTATTTAGGGATTTTTTGCATTTTTAGACATTTTTACGCTGAATTTCGAAAGAAATGTGTCTGATTAGTTTTCTTCAATAAGGTAAATTTTGAAAAAAAATATCAAAAACCTATTAAAATTTCAAAATTTATTTTTTTCTATTTTATTATGAAGTTACAACAAGTTATAGGAAAAGTTCATGGTCTACATAAGTTATTGATTAAGTCTTTCATGGTGTAGCAGGACAATATAGTACGGTAAGAATCAAGTGGATTTTGAGAGACATAATAGAATTTGCTCCCAAAAACCAAAGGAATTTTTGGTATAGCAATGAATTTCCAGACAATATTCTTTGATTACGCTTATGATTAGGGGCGACCGTAATGTTGGTGAGTTGTATTTTTTGTAAGCTATAGTAGTTTTTGAGGAATATAATATACAGATATAAAATAAGAATCAATATTTTTTTCAGTTTTATAGATTCAAATATTCTTAAGAATGTCATTAGGAATTCGACGTAATTTTTGTAGTTTTTCTTGTGGGGGCCTATGTAGTTTGGTGTGTTATAAAATAAATAAATGAGCCTCGAAATTTAAACTATCAAAAAAATTTTTTTGCCCATTTTTAGGAACAATTGCTTCTTTTAGCGATTCTGAATATCCATCGATTGTTATATTCTCAAAGATTTTCTATGATTTTTGGGTAGTGGTTTGAGAAAAAAAATAATCTGCCCCAAAATAATAAATTATTGATGTCATATGGTGTTTTAGAACTCAACTTATCTTAGCAGACAGATGCAGATTTACTTTCCTTCAACTTTTCTATCTTTATTGTACTTTCTTTTCCTTAGTGAAGGAAAATAAATAAGCCAAAAAATAAAACAATTTTTTTTTGCCATTTGTAGAACATTTCTTTACAGCTGAGATTGTCCACGAAATGTTATTTATAGTTTGTCTTTGATAGCCTATAGTAGTTTTCGAGCAAAAAACTAAAATGTCGCCAATTTCAATTTTTTTTTTTTTAGTTTTTAGATACATACCTTTCTTAGATGATTCCATCGAATGGTTGGGATGATTCAGTCTATGCTTTGTATCTTTCATAGCATTTACTCCTCCATCTCATCGGTGTATCGTATATTATATTCAATTTTGGTTGTTAATGATTTAAAGTTAGTCCACGTAATTTGCATCATAGAAGCAACTTTTGCTGCCTCTTCACCGAAAAAATTTAAATCATAAGCGAAATCAAGTTTCGGTTGGGAGGGAGTAGCTCATCGAATAAGACTGATAAAGTCCATGAGATTTTTCTTATCAAGACGATTGGCTTTGATTATGTCTGTTTCCTGGGAGGAATACGTCTATGGATAAGAGATATAGAAAGCGATTGAATTAAATCGTCTGATAGTTGGCATTTGAATAGCGTTCATGTTTTCTCCGCATATATAGCGAATAATCGTAGGCAGACGTGACTATACTATAAATGTGACGTTCTTTTAGAAAGAGAATCGAAATAACAAATGAATCTGTACTGAGTCGCGTCATTAACCATTAAGGGGTATTTCACTTCATTCTCGACTATCAAAGCAGTCCATATAGTTGCGCCGGCAAGGATGATTAAAAGTTTAAGGTGCAAGTGATGATTAGATTTATAGAAAAGTGCAATAGGCATAATAATTTCGCAGGCATAAATGAAGAGAACTTTTAGTAGAAATTATTTTATACTTGATATAGGATAAGGACCTTCGCTTTATATTAGGTAATCAACAAACAAGACGATGCGGTCTACGATACACACAAAGAGACTTCAGAGAACACACAAGACTTATCTAGGTTAAATGAAAGGCAGATCGAATTTAGGTATGTTAGATGGTCAAAGAGAATTCATAGAAAGCTAAGATTAGACATATTAACAACAGAAAACTAACCTACTATTCGTTGGAATATCAAGCGTGATATTGCTATTTTTATAAGTAGGAATTGGAAACTATGATGTCTGTGGATTTTTTTCTTTTGGTTGTTTTAATAAGTTTTTTTTATCAATTCGAAACGGTGTATAAATGCATTACCTACTATTTAATACTATAGAAGAATACGGTTTATAAGCGTAAAGAATCAGATAGCCGTCAATATTGAACACTAATGGAGAAGAAACATAAGTTATCCTCTAGTTCACTCTGAAGTTTTCTCTTTCGAGACATTATATTTAAGTGATAATAACAAAAATTATCCACAACTTGTGTATTTTCGATATTTCAAAAATTGGTTAGTACTGGTACGTATTTTCTGATCTCACGCTATTGTATTATTTTGAGTTTTTTTGTTGTATACGTTAGAGTAGTATGTATGTTATTATGTATGAAATAATAAAATTTCAAATAATTCTCTATATAGATAAAAGTAATATTTTTTGGCATTTTTAGAAACAATTTTACTTTGCCCTATCGAGTTTTTGTTGAGGTGTGGAGCTCAATCAATCTTATACTACTAATTACCATCTTTTGGCTTTAGATAGATAGATAAGAAATAAAATATTACAAATAATTATATTTAAATATTTTATATAATATATTATGATTCTTTTAATGATATGTTTGCCATCATATTATCTTTGAACGCTGATGTCCAGCGCCATGTTATTAGTTTTCTTGTAGCTATTGAAGTTTTTGGTATTGAAGAAGATAAATATATTTATCATATAATCCTTTTAATTTTTCGGGGATTAAAATGTAAACTAAATAACAAAATTGTTGGCCATCTATTTTTAGAACATATTTTCCTTATATATTGTATTACTGCGTTGATCGTCAAGATTTATGCTTATTAGTTTATCTCTCCTATGTGTCTATAGTCGTAGTTTATATCCGAGAAAAACAGAATGAATAGCTCCAATAAATCAAAAAATTTTATTTGTCGTTTTTTAAACAATTATTGCTCTAAAGGAGGAGTAATGTTGAATTTGAGTGTTTAAAGAATTGAACATACCCTTTGGTTTTTTATCGTATTTATTTATCTTTAAATTTTTTTTTAGAAAACTCATTTACAAGTTTTAGTTTTCTATAAGCACAGACGCAGGCCTTGAATTGAGGGTGACTAAATTAATAGAAAAAAAATTAATAAAATGATTAGAATGAATAACTAAATAACACTTATTTAGTGTAGGGTGGGGGGGTTTTTACTACCATACCCTGGAGGGGTAAAGAGATTATAAATATTTGATTAATTTATTTAATTTTTGAAAGATATATTTTAAGTTTTCTGGGTGGGTATATTATCTATCTGCACATTATTGATATTATACTTACTTATTATATAATATAATATATATGTATATTATATTTTATAATTATTATGTCACTCTCTCATTTATATATAAATTATAGTTATATTTATTTCCCCCCCTCATATATATTGTGTTTTAAAGATATAACACACAAACCGGGCTCACTTTGCGCGCAGAGCCTAATCTTAGGATGGGGTGGTGGTAGCAATTTTATAAGCTATTGGCAAGCGTGCGTACAAAATGATGGAAGGAAAAGAAAATCGCGACATTCAACTAAGCAGAACAGTGTATCGACCCCCATAAGAGGTTGTTTAGGTGGTCGCGTTAGATTGCGCTGGGCGGATGGAATCTTCATTACAGTGCTGAGCTACAGGAAGTTATTTGGTGTTGTTGATGGGAAGACTACTTGTATTTATTGATACTATGCGAAGAAAATTATCACTGTTGTTTATGACGCATGATATACATATATTCATTTTATGATTGCTTTCGTAATTACATTTCTTTTATATATTTTCATAATTTTTTTGTCAAGAATATATTTGTATTTATTTATTTTAAATTCATTTTATCTATATATATGTATTATTTTACTTATGTGAAGAAAAGACCAGAAAGATTAGATTATCTTTTAACAGATCTGTACTACGACAGTAGACTTATCGATAATATAAATGATGTTATTTTTCATAAAAGTTTTGGTAGGTAAAAGCATTTAGGGTAATGATTAGGGTTTGGAATGATTTTGATGTTCTATATTATTAGTATCTGGGCTGGACGAGTCCTCTCGTACAATATATTCTCTTCGATTTTTCGATACTGAGAGGGCCGGACTATTACTCTCGCTTTAGTGATAGTTTTTAACTCTTTTAACATTTATCTGCCGAGGCCTGGGCATTCTCTGGTGTCTATTAGGTTTTCTATCTTGTAGTTATACTTTTTTTTCTTTTTGGTTTTATCAAACATTAATGACATCCATTGGTCAATTTCGAAATGATGCCTTATCCAATCAAAAACTAGTATTTATATTGTAATTTCATAGGACATGGATAGGGGGCTTTGCGGGGACCTCCGAGGCCCCTAAAGGGAAAGGTTGATATCACGTCTTTAGGGGGCCTCGACCACGTTAATGGGGGAAGGGGAGGGATTGTTTATAACCGAGGGGATGTCGGGGGAACGCATCCGCAGATCACTCATTAGTTCTATAATGAGGGCCGTGGTTAAGAAAGACACCATACACTGTGCTATGTGTGGTGGATTATTCGTAACGCGTTGTCTATTGATAAGGAGAGTCTAGAGGGAGAGATTTCTCATACATATTTTATTGTAGCGCGATATATTCACTGACATCTAGTGGATGTTTGAAGTTTATGGGATTAACCGATGGAAAGGTATTTGTAATCGATATAGTTTAAACTTATGATTGCCCTATGATCTGAAGCGCCTAATGATATAGGTATATTTGTCGGGGCTAAAGTCTTTTTTTCTGTGGGTTGTACATGATTTGACAAAATTTAATTGGAGTGGTATTGTATTCCCTGATAGGTGCTGTTTGTAGTTCTTGGAAATTTTTTGTTGATATTGTCAGAGATTATTGAACGACTTTATACTTATAATTATTTTAACTAATGAAAGAAAGAAATATATTTTAAATTATTAGAATACTATATAATTCATGATAAGGTCCATATTTTAAGAATTTATAAAATATAGATATTAGAGAAAAATATTTTGGAAGTTATTGGGTACCCAGATAGGATTTTGTGGGTTATGTAGTTGCATCTTTACGAATTTATAGATTATTTTTCGTTTTCATTTTTCTCTTAATGTAATACTGTAGGTCATAGAATTAAATGTTGATCGAATTATATAATCTAATCTGAATATAAGATTGGGGGTTTGGGCTAATTAAGGTGATTTTCGTCCTATAATCTTTTATTTCACTATTATGAAGCATTTTATATAATTCATTTATTTTTTGAAGGCGGGTCCGCTATGTTCGTCTCAGCATGTATTTGGGGGTATCGCAAGTTGATAATTTTTTCGTGTATAAGGGTGACAGTTCACTTGGATATCATGTTTTGTTTAGTATTTAAATTTACACTAACGAATCACGATATCGAACGGTCGCCGAGCTGAGACATATATGTCAGATATGTTAAAGTGGCAAAAACTTCTGGATATACCTAAGGATAAATGCGTATCAAGAATAACTAATTTATTAACTTATAGTTTTGCATTGGTTTTGGTATAGATTATGTTTGTTTTTCTATAAAGGGAAGAATATTTTTTGGTTTTTTGATTTTAATTTTTTGGTTGATTTTATTTGTTTATTTTCGTAAATCGTTTCGTATTAGCTATTCTAAAATTATAATAATAATAACTTTTTGAATCAAATTAGATAAGTTTTAAAATGGAAAAATTTTATGTTTTTGATAAATTTTTTATGTTATACGGAGAAAACATCATTTACTTCTTAAACCAAAAACAATATTTTCAATATTTTAGAACAAATAGCCAACACAGAATTACACCGAATTATAGAAAGTTTTCTTGTGGCAATTCCAATTCCTGATTATAAGCAGACATGACCATATGAAAATAAAAAAAATTTTTGCCATTAATTTAGAGACTAAATATATTACGCTGATTCGACGAATGTTTTAGTTTTCTTGTGCTATCGTAGTTTTCGAGAAAAAATAAATCAAAATTAAAGAATCTCGTTTTTCCAATATATGAGAATCAATTTTATATTACGCTGATTCAGATGTTTATTAGTTTTTCTTGTGCTATCGTAGTTTTTGAGAAAATAAACATACCTCAAAAAATCGAAAAAAAATTTTTTTGGCCATTTTTAGACCAATTTTCTTAGCTTGATTTTCCATTGAATTAGTTATTAGTATTTCTTGTAGTATCGTAGTTTTGAGAAAAAAAATAAATATCATAAAAAAATGAGAAAATTTTTTTTTTTTCATTTTTAGAACAATATTTGTCATACGCTGATATACCGAATAGTATTATTTAATGTTTCTTTTAGCTATCGTACTTTTTGGAATAAAAAATAAATAGTTCGCATATCCAATTTTTTTACCTGAAAAAATTTTTTTTTGTCCATTTTCATGAAATTGTTGTACATGTGATTGCCTTCTTACGTCTGTATTCACGAAGGTGGTAGTACTTAGTTATGTCCTTTTTAGCCTGATCAAAGTTTGTCGTCGAGATCTTATTATGTTTACATAATCCAATAAAACAGAATTCATTCCAATTTATTTATTGTCATGTATTTTTGAACTAGATTTTTTTACGTTTGATTCCACGACATGGCGTTGTATTTAGTTTCTTGTACCTATCGTATGTTTTGTTTGAGAAGAAAAGATAAAATGAGGAACGAAATAATAATATACCAAATTTTTGCCATTTTTTAGAACAATTTTCTTCGTACTGATGGTCCACGAATGTTATTTAGTTTTTCTTGTTGCTTTATCGTAGTTTTCGATGAAAAAAATAAATAAGTTTCAGAGAAAATGTGAAATAATAATTTTTTGCATTTTTTAGAACATTATCTTATAGTTTTTCACTATGTAATTGGTTTTCTTGTAGTATCGTAGTTTTATGAGAAAAAAAATAAAAATCCCAAAGAAAATTTCAAATTTTCTTTTTTATCATATTTATTTAAACAATTTTCTTTTCAGATTCGACAAATGTTCTTAAGTTTTTTGTAGCATCGTAGTTTGTGAAATAATTGTTAAATATAATTAACCCAAAAAAATTCAACATAAAATATTCTTTTTTTGACCATTTTTGATCAATTTTTTTTTCTTAGAGTGTATTCTGTGATTTTTTTTTAGTTTTTCCTTGTATAGCTATACTTGTCGCTCCATGAGATGATAAAATAACAATAGCTCAAAAGGACTTCGGTGTGTGTGAATTACGCCCGTTGCTGCAGATTATTGTAATTTTCTTTACGGAGGTGTCTGATTTCTACGAATGTATTTAAGTTTTCTTTTGTAGTATTCGTTGGGTTTTCCGATGTACAAAATGTAATATAATAATATCAATAATTTTTTTTTTTTTCATTTTTAGAACAATTATAAATTGTCTTGAAAATAACGAATGTTGTGGTAATCATTTTTAGCTATTTTATATTATAGAGTTACTGTCGTTTTTGACTAAAATAAGTGTCTAATTGCATTGCTTTCACAGTGTCAATACAGTTTCTAATGTGGTATATTTTGAAGACATGTCCAAAGGCTAAATTTAAAGAATGTGAACAGAAATGAACATCCAATGCCGCTGGATATTTTCCCTTATCACGGCTTTAGTATCTAAGGATAAGGTTCCTCAGTGGTTATTTAACTGTCCGTAAGAACAATATTTTTTACTGCTAGAATAGCTCGTTTGTGAGGTGGTTTCATATGCAAGAAAAATTCTGCACTAATTTGTGGGAAAATTTCTGCTGAACAGTCGCGGGAGGGTGGATCGACTTGCAGCAATGCATTGCGCAGTTCATTAGTGAATGAGAAGTGTGGGTGCAGTCAGCTACGTGCGTCATTAATTAACTGATCGTAAAATGGAACCTAGTTTATTCACATCCAGTAAATTTTTTTACTGCCGTGTTTTATGGAATATCACAGGAAATTACTGTGCATATAGCCACCTCCTATCCATTATCGTCGGATCATTTTAGTGCTGCATAAACTGCTTTTATGAAGAGAGAAATAATGGATGTAAAACCTTTGTCTTAAGCTTTCCTTCATTACTGTTGCACCATCATTTCCTAGACTACTATTTATTACCAGTGGCTTCAACCTTTGCAGTATTACCCAAGCCATATCTCCTCTTTCTGTGCTTTCAACTGCACCAAAATTTATAAGAAATCTATAAAAAGCACTTATATATATATACACACACACACATATATATATAATATATAAAATAAAATATATATATATATATATATATAAAATATATATATATATATATATATATATATAATATATTATCTATATATATATAATATATATATATATAAAATAATATATAATATATATATATATATATTATATAATCTAATAATATATATATATAGATATATATATAATATATATCATATATTAGGCCTATATATATATATATATTATATATATATATATATATATATATATATATATATATATATATATATATATATACTGTATATATTATAATATATATATATATTATAATATATTGTATATATGTTTGTTGTTTGAATGGGGAATTTAATGATGTCAATAATAATAATAATAAGTTCACAAGTGTTGAGATTTTTTTAGTTTATGAACGTCAGACACTTAGGTAGGCTGTTCATTGCGTAGAGAATTTCGTTATTACTGTGATCGAGTTTCAGACTCCATTTACCCCTACTTTTTTATGAATGAATGTTCAAAACATCCCCCCTCCCCAAATACACAATTATATATATATATATATATATAATTATATATATATATAATATAATATATATTTTTATATAAACGATATTTATAAAATAACTTATATATATATATATATATATATAATATATATATATATATATATATATACATATATTAATTATATATTATATTATTAATATATATATATATATACTATATATTATTATATATATATATAAATATATAAAAAATTAAAAATATATATATATAATATAATATATATATAACAGGTTGGCTACACCACTACATATTTTTATGGAGAATGATCGAAGGATGGATCTTCTGGAGTGGATTGCTTTGAATGGCATTCCAAAAGTCGTGTCATAAATGATGATGATCCGAAACGTTGAGAGGGTCCCTGATCGAACAGTTCAAAATTGTTAAAAATGAGAAATGGTGAAGGTTTGTCTTATCCACTACTGGTATTAAAGAAACATTGACATGCAGTATGATGTATCACGCTGAAGTTACCAAGATCGAAATCTCAAAAAAAAAAAAAAAAAAAAATTTGAAAAATTTTATTAATATGTATGTGTATGCACCACTAGTGAATACAGGATTTTTTTTTCTGAACTTTGCAGACTTTTGTTTTTTTTCGTTTTTCATTACTTTAATTTAGAAATTTTGATAAAATTTTAATTCCCTCGAAATTTCGTGGGGTCTGTAGCCCCTCAGCCTCTCCCGGACGTCATTGGTATGTACGGAATTCAATATTTTCAATGTCTCCAAATTATCTTTTTATTATATACAGCCAAGTTTATTTGAGCAAAATAGTGTTTTTACAATCCATTCAAATTTTAGATTCTTTCATGTGTTCTGCTTTATAACTTTGAGAAAGTGTGTTATATGTCGTAAACAAAATAACTTTACAAACGTCATAGTTCGATTTCCCGATACAAATGACTTCTATACACAATTACCACAGTTAAGTGTCAGTTTCATAATCCCTGTTTTATAACGAATAAGCCTCACATATACAGGTGTGGATTCATCCAAAAAATAATGTCTGATAAGTTTAAAAATTTAAATCCTATTGGCATCTTTATATTCTAAATGGTATCCAATCCTAATTATTCATTTCACTGCTGCTAAGAAAGAAAAGATCAAGTTCAACAGTGGTAAATTCTCAGTTAGTGACAGAGCTGTATTAAACCATGTGGAGACCCCCTTGAGCTAGGTAGTTCTGCCATGCATTTACGGCAATCTGCTTTGCATCTACCCTATGGTATTCTTTAGTTTAAGTTTTCATGTAACCAAATCAATAATAAAGGAAAAAATAATTTAAACTACAAGATAATATTTGAAAATGAAAAAAAAAATCTCATTTAAGACAGACAATAAAAAGTACACAAAATTGACTTATGAAACTTCATGAATTTTAGTTTAAAATAAATAAAATCTTTTTTCTGATTTTTCCCTCGGATCATAAAATGCATTTCTTAGTTTTATTTTAGTAACAATATATATATATATATATATATATATAATATATATATAATCTATATATAATATAATATAATATATATATTATATTATATCATATATATATATATATATTTATATTATATATATATCTATATATAATATATTTTATCGAGTGTGTTGGCAACCGACCGGCTGGGAGCCCGAACGAAAAGTGGACTTGATCGTAAACGAATGGTTGAAGAGAGAAAGTGAGTTGTGGTAGAGCGAGAAGAAAGTGTATAACAGGAGTGAATGGGGGGGATTGTGAGGGGGTATGTTTTGTGGCCCACTGGCCAAGGGATGAACCCTTACATGACGATATACCATGGTGAGGGTCCGTCGCTGTCCATGAACGCTTTAGGGTGGATTTCTGACTGCGACGAGTTCTCATTAATTAATGGTACTGAGGAGCGGTAAGGCTGGCTTCCTTTCGACTTTTGGTCATGTTTTCTACTGCTTTCTTTTCGATGCCTCGTCACGCACTTACCCCATTCCTTGGGAAATAGAAGGTAGATAAGAAAGAAAGAATATAATTATATATATATATATATATATATATTAATATTATATAATATATATATATATATATATAATTATATAATATATAATAATATCTATATTATTATATATATATTATATAATAAATAATATATATATATATATTGTAGAGTTCGGCTAAATTTGTATAGCTAGCCATATAAGCAGTACTTCTGCACCCGCCTAGGTATAACCACAGCCTAATTTATTATATTCATGGTATAACGTAGTCATCAAGTTATTATTGTTATTATGCAAGGGTGTAGTGCGTACCAAATGTAATAATACTTTAGTTTCATTATCATATTATCCAAACTGTAATGACTAATGAGAGTTTTATTACAATTTATATAATCAAATGCTCCAAAATAAACATAAAAAAAGTGTCCTAATTGTATAGTTTTATGTCATTTGAAAATCACGTATTTAGGCGTCATAATCTTATTTCTGTTAAGAAAATAATATATAAAACTTAATGTGAAGTGCAATAAGTGGATTTTCTCACCTGAAGAACGGGTTTAAGAAATAAAATTGCATCGGAAACAATTACTACCACTATTAGGTTGTAATATATATATATATAATATATATATATATATATATATATATATATATTATATATATATATATATATATATATATATAATATATATATATATATATACGGAATTATTTTTATTCTATTTTAAAATATTCTTATAAATATATAATATAATATAATATATATTATATAATATATATATATATATATATATATATATATATATAATATATATATTTATATATTATATATATTAAATTAATATATATATATTACTATATATATATATTAATCACTTTGCGCAATATAATAATTTTTTTTTCTAGAAGACGTCAGTCATTTTTGGTTTTAATGCTTATGCAACTAACTTTTGGAGTCTAATGTGTATATTTTTATGAAAATCGGTGTTGCCGTTTCGCTGACCTATTACCGAGTTACTTAAAAAAACAACAAAAAAAAACAAGCTTTTTCTGTTGATCACAAAATGTGATTAATAGATTTTTTTATTGCAATTATATCTTTTATTGATTACAACTACTAATATTCAGTGCTGCGGAACTGGTAAATATATTTTTTTCCGGCTCCGGCTCCTTCATTTTAAAATTTTCAGACTACTGCTTCTCGCCTTTCATCATAAAAAATTTCGACTATGGCTCTTCTCTACCCAAAGCCTTGTTGCAAGGGTAGTTTATTAATACATTTATTCCTTTATGAAAAGAAAAAACAAGACTTTTTACCACTGAATGCAGTGAACCACATATAATTAATCGCAATCATTAGTTTGAGCAAAAAAAATGTAATTTTTTTTATCTAAATAAATTTAGATTTATGAATAATCAAATTTAATTTAAAAATTTAATTCACAAAATTTCGTCATAAAATATCCAATATTTTAGCCAATCATGTGTATAGCCATTCGTTGTTAACCAATCATATGAAAGTATTAATTAATTTTTCATTAATTTCAATTAATTAATTACTTTCAAGAATTAATTTTTCATAATTATTTCGTTTGAATAATTTATTAAATTATCCATTAAAAATGTCTAATAATTGTTATGCTTTGTTGAGTAGAAATAAATCGCAAAGATAAACCCTTTAAGTTTTTTTTAAGTATAACTATGAATGAACCCAACCACACCTGTGGACCGTCACATCCATATTTCAAACAAAACTATAAAATTTTTGACGTTATAAACAGTGGCTGAACCTGCTCTTCAGATCCCCCCTAAATGTGTCTGTAGGAACTTCTCCTTCATACAGACACTGACCGCCGCTCCTTAGTGACATACTATAAAAATGATATATTGTTTTCCCTTTATTTTTATGCCGACGAGAGAGAGAGAGAGAGGAGAGAGGAGAGGAGAGAGAAGAGGAGGAGAGAGAGAGAGAGAGAGAAGAGAGAGAGAGAAAGAGAGATTGATAATGTAAGATTTCAATATATATTCTTATATTATATATAATATATATATATAATATATATAATAATATATTAATATAATATATATATATATATTTATATATATATATATATATATATATATATATAATATATATAATTAATAATCATATTATATATATATATATTATTATAATATAAATATATATTATATATAATATATAGCTATTAATATAGTATATATAACATATATTATTAGATGCATAAAACCTTTGTATTATATTATTATATCTATATATATAATATATATATATACTATATAAACTAACCCATTTAGATTAAAGTAAGCTTCAGTTTATGAATAGAAATTTTTTGATCCATTACCACAGCTTAGCAAACAGCGTTCGAAATACCTTCTGACTCATTTTTATCTAGATAAAAAGACATTTGTACTGATGATAAGCAATAAAAGAGGAGATGAAGTTGCTATATATAAATGGTGAAAAGAAAGACATTTGGCATATTTTAGTAGTTAGTGTTGCCGAACTAAAAATTTTGAACGTCACTAGATTTTGGGTAAATAAAGCGTTAAATAAGCAGATTTGATTGAAGTAAGCACTAAATTTCTAAAACGTAAATGGAAAAAATAAATTAGCGCGTTTCTGCATATTTTGGTTTGTATCAACATGGATAGCTCTAGTTTTAGTTTAATTGGTAACAACTGTTTTAGTTATTCCTTTATTTTCTATTTTGATTGTAGCTGAATTTGTTGCTAAGGCTTGATTTGAGTTTATTTTTGGTATTCCCACGGAATATTTGAACAAAATGCAGAATAAGCTCGTTAATAAATTGAATGATTACAAATATATCGGGACTTTTTTTCAACAATTTTTCCCAAGAACGATTCAAGAAAGATAATTGTTTGGTTTCTGAGAAAGTAAAGACTGAGTCATCAGAAAGAAGGTCAGAGAGAATATGTTAGAACATTTGACCGAACATCAATTAGGTTAGGTTACGTTACGTTACGTTAGGTTGCGTTAGGTTAGATTACGTTAGGTTCTGTTTGGGAAATTACAATATTTTTCTTTCATAGCTTTATTTTTAAGTAAATGTCTGTTCCCACCAAATGTCCACTGTGGGACGAACTTCCAGGAACCAGAAAGGAAGAGCGTTCATACGAACAGCGTTTAGGTAGTCCTAGACCGAAATTTTCGCAATGTTCCGCACCATAGTGAAAGCACCCTCACACACCTCACCGAAAAATCCATTTTTT
>JABUQX010001225.1:12500-30000 GCA_015478945.1 Trachelipus rathkii
AAGAAGGAGGCACTACAAAGAGTGATCCTTGAGTTTCCAATATTCACACAATAATCATATGAGAGTAAGGCACTTCTTGTGTTACGAGGGTGACGTAGTGGTTTAGGAAAGCGAGAGGTAAATTTCCTCGAGCACCTGCCGTTGTAATATCTATTGCAAAGAGATAAGGCGCCAATGTCACATCGCAGAGAAAGAGGGTCAACGGAGTCAAAAAGTAGTGGACAGTTTATAAGTCTCTTAGCTTTAACGCTCAACAATATCCAAAAGAAGGGTGGAACCGGAACAACCCCAAATATGAGAACAGTATTCTATACAACTGTGGATAGGACACTAATATAACTGGAGTAACTGAGCAGAAAAAAAAATCACGAAATCTGAACAGAATTCCAAGCTTCCTTGAGGTCATCTTAGCAATCGATGTGATATGAGGTCTCTAAGACAATTCATAATTTATGCTCGGTCCAAAGTATGTTATGTTGTTCACAAGTGAGACGTTAGAGCCGTTCGAAGGAGATATATATATATATATATATAAATTCAATATATATATATATATATATATATATATATATATATATATATTAATTAAATATATATATATTATAATATATATATATATATTATATATATATATATTTAAATCTGTTTTAAACGAATATATAAAAGGTAGGCAATAAGAATAAACAATTGGAAATTTAAACATGTAGAAAAGTCTAAATGTATGGACTTAGACGAAATGAAATGTCATATAACATAGCAAATAAAAGACTGTAATATAATAAAATAAAAGTGTTTGTAATGAAATGAAAGTAGTTATAACGAAATATAAACGTATATATTATTAATATTATATATATATATATAATATATATATATATATATATATATATATATACTATATATATATATATATATATATTATAAATATATAATATATATATATTATATATATATATATATATATATATATATATATATTATATATAATCAGGGACCGTTATACATATGGTAGGCAGGGTAGGTAGCTCCTACCCAATATTTTTTGAAATCTATCCAATAAAATAAATAAATGGTAGTTAACTAACTATTACAATTTTAATTTAAAAAGTGAAAGATTGAAACTGATTTATAAAATAATTTAAAGAAGCACAAATACTTTAGTAATAACAATTATATTAATTAAATTCATTTGGAAATTTTCTCTCCTACTCCCTCGGTTTTCTTAAGAGTAAAATTCTAAGCTATGGGCGTACATAGATTTTCATATTTCATATAATATTATATTGGGCCAGGCCAGGCATCATACCTTGCTGTACGAACGTAAAAATTTTTGGCTTCACTTCCCATGAAACGGCACATAATCTTCAAACATTTGAATGATTATTTTCCCTCTCTCTCCCTCTCTCTATCTCTCTCTCATTCTGTCTCTTATCTCATCTCTCTCTCCTCTCTCTCTCTCTCTCCTCTCATCCCCTCTCTTCTCTTCTCATCATCTCCTTCTCTCTCTCTTCCTCCTCTCTTCTTCCTCTCTCTCTCTCTCTCGTCTTCTCCTCTATATATATAAATTATATATTAGGATATTTCAGATATAATATTAGAAATATATAAAATATTTCCATGCATAAAAGATTTAAATATATATATATATTAAAATAATATATAAAATAATATTTATAATATAATTATTATAACTTTCTACCCAAGTATAATCTTCAAGGTACGCCACTTTATATATATACTATATATTATATATAATTATATATATATATATATTATATATATATATATATATATATTATATATATTATATATATATATATATTATTTATTATATATATATATATAAAGAATATTATCGCAAAAGAATCCGCAAAGCTTATTAACCATATATATATATATATATATATATATATATATATATTATAATATATATATATATATTATATATATATATATATATAATATATATATATATATATTATATATATTAATATTTCTGTCATTTTTATTAATTTTTTCCACAAATTCTTTTTTAAATTTAAGTTTAAAAAATATCCCCCAAAATTTTCAAATAAAATTTCCAAAAATATTTCCCCAAAATTTTCTTCTATACAAATTTTTAATTAAAATTTTAATTAGAGAAAATTAAATTATTATCGACAAACTTTTTGCCATTAAAAAATAATTAAAAATAATATAATAAAAAAAACAATACCTTTAATTAAAAAATTTGGTTAATTTAAATTAGAATTTAATTTGAAGGTTTCAAATTGTTACTAGGCACATTTTTAATATATATTTTTATTTATTTGTATATTTTTATAATTTATTTATATAACATAATTTTTATTTATTTAAATATTTATTTGCTTTTATGATTTGCTTATATATCATTATTTATTTATTTTTATGTATATTTTAAATAATAATGTTTTGATGAAAGTTATTTATATGTTATTATGTTATAAAATGTTATTATAAGTTATAAAATATGTTTATATGTTATAAAATTATTTTTATTGGTTTTAATAAAAATTTTATATCCTTTTATAAAGAGTTGTTTATGAAATAACTGTTTAAACCTGTTTTAATTAGCAATACACAGTCCTTCCTATACCCTCCCCCTCATACCCTTAAAAAGCGAGACCGTTGCAGCTAAACTCCACCCTATAGAGCTTCACAAAATCGCGACAAATCCACACTGTGGTATCTCTTCAATGTTATGGTTCGTCTCTTCGGCCAGACATATAATCATGTCCCCTCACAAAAACAAAACCACGCAATTTACTCCCATTTGGTACCTATTTGATTCTGCTAAATTCACATTCCTTAAGACACTCTTTAACTGACTCAGCCCACTTTTTGCATGGTTTCACACCCGGTCGATATCTAACACACTCACCTCTATAAACCCGGTTATCGAACCGACTTTCATCCATCCTTGCCATATGACCAAACCATTTTAACACGCTCTCATTTACTCTCTCGTTCACGATTTTCTTCAGACCACACATCTTTCAACATTCCAACATGCTCATTCCTTGTTTGCTCAATTCTTCTCGCATCTAATTCACCCTTAAGATTATTCATCTGAACAGCTAACACCTTAGATCTATACCTCTTATTCCACACCATAGTTTCACTACAACACGTTAAAACAGGTTACAACATACCCTCATACAGAACCCTAGCGTACTCATCAGCAAGTCCCCTTGTATTCACTAAAGATTTAATTCCACCAGCAACCTTCCAACCACACACAACTTTCCTAATACATTCTGCCTCATCCATTGCCTTTTCATCCAACATATAAACTAAATATTTAAACTCTAATACTTGTTTCAGTTGCCTATAACCCAACAATATTTTAACACTGCGAATTCTCCTCACCCATCATAATCACTTTACTCTTACCTACATTTACTTTCAAATCAATCCTTTTATACACCCTACCAAACCAACCTACTAGTTTCTAATTTCTTCGGATTAACCACATAAAACAGAACCCCACTATTAGTATTAAACCATTCCCTATTCATTTCATTTATTCTTAAACATGCTTCACTATCATTCAAAAACCTACCACCAACACCATACATACACTTCAAAAATGCTTTGTTACACAACTTCCATATCCAGTCAAGCACTAACCTAGCCACCATTCTCGATCATTTCACCAGTAATTCCATTTATATCTGCGGATTTGCCATTCATCAACTTTCTCACTCTACCTATTACATCTTTCCTACTAATAACATCATTCCCAAAAAAACTATTTCGTCTTACACCATCAAACTAAATACTTTCACTATCACCTCTTTATCACCTCCAATGTTTCGAAGTGTTCCCTCCGCACTCTCCTCACGTCCATCTCGCCAGTCACGAAAGCATTACCCCTATCCCTATTCGTTATATATATATATATATATATATATATATATATAACTCATATCTTATATATATATATATATATATATATATATATATATATATACTACTCTTCAACTATATATATATATATATAATATATATGTATTGAAATATATATGATTATAGTTGAATTAGTAGATCCTGTCGAAACATCGATTTATTCATCAAACATTCTTTATATTTGTATATATATAACTGCTCATACTGTCTTTCTATAACTGCTGCTATATATATATACTGCTGCTGCTGCTATATATATATATATATATATATATATATATATATATATATATGGATCTACTGAGTAGGGCAATAAACATAATTATATAGAAGTCCCTTATTGATTTAGGTTTTGTTGTTTCGTGTTTAGAAACAGTCGAGGATTTTGGGGATGATGAAGTAATTAGGCTTTCTCCCTAGATTGATTAACGGATGAAGGGGAGAGAATATACAATAACAGGGATACGAAATAGGACAGATAAAATGTTACTATAGTAGCTCAACACACACACCTACACACACACACATCCTCACCTACACACACACACACACACACATACACTCACACTCACACACACACACATACACTCACACTCACTCTCTCACACCTACACACACATACATTTACACACACAACATCTGACATCGCATTTGTTCAGAATTTTTTTTTACTGAAGAAAGCATAGCGGTTTATTATTACTTTTATTTACCGGTTTCATTATTTGAAAGATTAAGAGGAGATTGCGTTGCTCCCATTTAAAGTAACAGGCAAGGAGGGTTTTCCATTTAATATAATAATTTTGATACTTTTAAAGTTTATCTATGTACTATTGTTACTGATCTTGCGCTATATATTAGACTGTTGTTAAAGAAATAAACCAAAATCATAAGCAGTGTCTATATTTCATCATATTTTTTCGTCCCTTAGTTGAGATGTATTCAGATAGTGTGCGATCACATCAGAAAAATGGGCCGAGTTTGTTTCATTAAATGACCAAGAATGGGGTCCCTTAGAAAAATGGACAGAGTTTCCCTGAATGACCAAGAACGGAGTCCTTTAGAAAAGTGGGCGGAATTTCACTGAATGACCAAGAAAGGGAATGTCTCTACTGTACGGATAGCTTTAACTTAGATGTATTCAGTTTTTTAAAAGAATGATTGTTGCGTACTTTGTAAAGTATTTTCCTTTTCAACTCGAACCTGCCAATGACGTCATTCAGAAGAATTATTGTCAAATTTTAAAACAAATGCGGTGCCACCCTAGAATAGCATATGTAACAGAGGATCAGGCTCATGTGACGAACGGCTCGAGATCGACTTCCAGAGTGAATTTCTTTAGAGAAGTTTCCCTTTTCGATAAAGTGAGAAAATTCGTGCGTTCTCAATATTTTATTACAGAATAAAGTATGGATTATTAGGTCGGGTGGAAATCTTGGTTCATATATATATATATATATATATATATATATATGGGTATAGAGGAGCTTTGCTATTATGCTGCTCTATAATATATAGCGATATTTTTCTGCTCATATATATACAGTATTATATGTTTATATATATATATATATATAATATATATATATATATATCTTTATATATATATATAATAACTGCTATTGCTCTGCTCTATATATATATAGGATTCCGACAAAATTGCAGATTCCGATGCCAAAAGTAGCATTTATATTCCTAAAACAGCTGATTTTTTTTTTTTATGATTATAATTATGCAAATTAAAAATCATGTTTATAGTTAATATAGTTTTTTCACTTTTTACTTGGGAAATATATAATTTTATATATTTAGTTTGATATGAAATTACTCATCTCTTTTATTTTAAAATTTATAGAAAAATATATATATAGTATATATATATATATCTCACTAACTATATATATATATGTATATATATATATATATATATCTCTTTGCTACTCTGTATATATATATATATCTGCTTTAGATAAATATTGCATGCTTAGGAAGAAAAAAAATAAAAATGAGGACAGTAAAGCTTAAAAGTTGGTGCAATATAATATAAGCGATCAAAAGTAGTTAACACTTAACCTTAACCATGAGCATAGTTAAGAGAGAGCTCCCAAATCAGGAATTAATAGAACAATTTTGTCGGCGACTGAAAACATTTGAACTCTGTCAAAGATTTTAGCCAAGTTCATTTATCATTACTCATTTTCAGTTCCAGCAAATTATGATTCATGACGGTTTTTAATATATGCTGCTATATATATATATATATATATATATATATATATATATAGCATATATACTATATATATATATATATATATATATATATACTCATGCCTCTCATATATATATATATATATATATACTTCTTATATGTGTCGCTTAAGTTCATTATACTTATTTGCAAAAACTTATATATTATAAACACTGGAGGTGAATCCGAAGAATTGGGAGATTTTCAGCTATTTCGTTACAAACAGGTATCTGGCAGATTAGAAAGATGCTTATCCGTTTGTAGTAAATGTTTGCTAAAAAAATATGGATTACATTTAAGTTGAGCGGAAATAGTTACGATGATTTTACAGTTTACAACTACTACGCATTAGATGCGTATCGCTTGTATCGCACAATCACGTGCATGCTATATGTTGGCGTAAACCTCCATCTTTTCAGTCACTTCCGTTCTGTGGAATTATCTTCCACCTGTATATATAATTTCCCTCACCTTAAAGCTTGTGTCATATGTAAACCTGTACGAGTTTATATATATATATATATATATATATATATATATATATATATATATATATAACTAATATATATATATATATATATATATATACATATATATATATATATATATATATGCTATATAACATATATGTGTGTGTGTGTGTGTGTGTGTGTGTGTAATGGAAATCTCTACCTGTTACTGGCAAGACAGAAGAGAAGCGATAAAACAAATATAATATATTTATTTTTTCTCTTTCTAAATCTAATTAAAGATGTCGTAAAATTAGGGAAAAAAATAAATACGAACTCCATTTCCTTATTTTTTTGGCTGTAATAATAATATGCATATGTAATAGTAGCAATATATATATAACCAACATATAACAATATATATAACATATATATATATATATATACTATATACTATATATATATATATATATATATAATAACGCTATAATATATATTTACTTTATATATATATATATATATATATATATATATATATATATGTATATACTACTCGTCCTGATAACTACTATAATAACAATAACAACAATATATATATATACTCTTGCTAATTCTATATATATAACATATAATGATGGATCATAAGCGCTTTTATATGGTGAGAGTTCTAGCTCATTAATCTAAGAGTTCTTTTGAATCGTTTTGTGGTTAGGGTTCGCATTCGAATCATTGAACTATGGTTAATTATTGTTATATTAACTTGTGAGGAAAATATCATGAGTCGATTGTTTGTTTGTACGGGTTTCTGTGATTCATTACAGCTCACGAAAAGTTGCTTATCCTTCTTTCTTAATACTAATTCATTGCTAAAATACTGCACAAGCAAATATATATATTTCTTGTACGTCCATCAACTTCCAAAAAGTCCAATTACATTGGAATTCAAATCGATTACATTGATGAGTCAACATTTCATGCGATTTTTGCTTTGAAGAGGGGGTTAATGCTGTTAGCTCTTGATTCTGTAAATACCTTTAACCTGCGACCCAAATATTCTAGCATGCTTAAAGGCTGACTGAAAGTTTCTACCAACTCGAGACGTTTAACGGAGGAAATAAATGTTCACGCCTTAACTAGGACTTTGCTCATGGCAAATGGCGATTACTATTTAAAAAAACACTCACAAGATTGCAGCTCATAAAATTCATCAGAGAACCATGAGCCCGGGTTTATAAAAACCTTCAATCCAAGTACACGAAGAATTCCCCCCCTTCAATCTCTTCCCACTCCCATTCTAAAAGGTCACGGCCTATGACAATCCGGTCAGGTCCATCACAGAATTGCTGACGTGCTCTGATGCACTGTCTTTCTGCTCTTCTCATTAATTTCCATAGCATTCGCAAACTTTTTTTTAAATTTCCATTTGATGTATATTACTTTTCTTCGTGAAATTTTTTCTCTTATTCGTAACAAAACAAAAACAAAAACAAAAAAAGGTGTTTGAGCACTCACTCAGCGAATTCTTTACTCATTTCCCAACTACTGGTTCGAGTTACTGAGTGCATACCTTAAGTAATTTAGTCTAGGACGAAGGTGTATATTCCATTATCATAGTTTTTGAAGAAGATTTATAAATCCTATTTAACTGCCATTCTTCTCGTGCTCCCCGTCACATGAAATTTCCTTCAATGATTACCTTTAATTTTTCTGCACTCCTACTTATAATATTCTCTGAAGTATTAGAGTTTCTTTTCTCGGAAGAAAAGTCAAAATATTATTTCCTTTCATCTTCTTTTCGCTCTTCTTGGCATTTAGGAAAAAATTTCTTTGTTCGCCTTTCTATTTTCTCATTCCGCAATCTCATTTTTTTCTCTTGCCGTAATCTCATTTTTTCCTGATTATTTCTTATAATAAAGATGAATTCTTTATTAAAACTTGGACCTCAGACTTCCTTTAAACAATTGCTATGCTATTCTCTTACACAATTGCTGTGTTATTCCTTTTCCCCCTTCAATTCCATCATATTTGCATAATTACTTGAAACAAACGTATTCAATTTCGACAGATAGATAAATGGTGTATTGTCGGCTGCGAATTATATTTATATTTGTGGTATTTACAATAACCTTTCGCATACCCAAGAAATATTCTTTAAAAACTAATTTAAAAGATATTTTAAATAGTATTTAGAAATACTCTACTTATATCACTAAATTATTCTTCAAAAGAGACATACCTCTCTCTCTCTCTCTCTCTCTCTCTCTCTCTCTCTCTCTCTCTCTCTCTCTCTCTCTCTCTCTCTCTCTCTCTCTCTCTCTCTCTCTCTCTCTCTCTCTCTCTCTCTCTCTCTCTCCCTCTCTCTCTCTCTCTTTCTCCAGGCTATTTTAATTATACTATAAGCTTGGAGCAGAAAAAAACATGGTGATTTCAATTCTTCCCAATTTCTTTAGTATTTAGTTTTCTACGTAATCTTTCTTGAAAGAACCTCAAAGTTTCTTTCTAACTAAACAATTTTTAAAACTTTAAAGAGATTGGGAGTTCTAAGACACCTCAATAACTTTTCCATGCCATCTCGGTTTCTTGCTGTTTACATGAGAGTCTTTCGTCCCTGTATGGAGAACGTGATTATTGTCTGCATTTATCCATACACTTCTTCTCAAGAGGGAAGTTTTGGGCAAGTCTCGGGATGTATCAACTATTAACGATTCTCTACAGTCTCCATTTGTTCGCTAATTCACATGAATTTACCATTACAGTAGGTACTTCTTTTCTAAATTTTCCAATCGCTCACGTCTATACCTTTTAGAAAACTCGTGCGATTTCAGTATAAATATAATCATTCTTCCTTTTTTCTGACCAGTTTTCTGCTTCTTCTTAACTGAAAGTCATTTACTCGTGCATTCTGACGGTACGTTCTAGGACGACATTATTTTTTTAATATATTTTCCCCAACATCTACATTTTTTTTTATCAGTGAAGCGGATATATATATATATATATATATATATATATATATATATATATATATATTTGATATATATATATATATATATATATATATATATATATATATATATATATATATATATATATATATATATATATATATATATATACTATATATATATGGAAGGAATGGGGTGTGTATCGTAACTGACAGGTCATAAATTTATAATAAAATATAACAGAAATAAATTTGGCTCTGATACTCCGTTTGTTTGTTAAGAAAAATTAGGAGACCTTTAAATGGCAACATGTTCCTAGTTTCAAAAGTAAAATAAATTGAGAAGTAATTAATAAGTTTCTCAAAATTAGTATTATATATATATATATATATATATACTTATATATATACTATATATATATATATATGCTATATATATATATATATATATATATATATATATATATATATATTTCAAAAAAGTTCCCAGAGTGGGTTTTGAACCCTTACCCCTTTGGATGTTATGGTAAGGGTTCAAACCCACTCAGGGACTTTTGAAAAATACAAATAAAAGCACGATTTAAGTGCCAATTTACTGTATATATATATATATATATATATATATATATATATATATATATATATATATATATACAAGCTCTTAACTATTTTTTATAAAATTATACTGCTCTCTCCTCACCTTATATATATCATATATATATATATATATATATATACCCACAGGGGGTATTGATTCTTGCTATGGTGTTATGTTCCTGGTGTTGTTCTTCGGACATGGCATAGTGATAATAAACAATACTAAGGGGATTTTGTTCATCCCTTCCAGCCCCAGCACTCGCACGCGCGTTGTCACATATGTAATCTTTTAAGTTTTCTTCCTCTCCCCGCATTTTTCGAATTAATTACGTGTCTTTCAATCCTCTTTCTCTCACACAGTTTCTGTTTGTAGTGATAGCTGGGATTGGGTACCGCTGCTATTTATTTATACCCTAGAACTGCTCATGCATTACTCCGATTCCCGGTGAATGTTTGAGCATCTTACCCCCAGTTATGAGCAAGGGACAGGTGATATATATATATATATATATATATATATATATATATATATATATATATATATATTCTCTTATATATATATATATGGACATTCGGTAGGATCTTTCTCCTCTAAATATTTCGTTTGAAAAAAGGTCAAAGAATTTGTTTATTTTTCTTTTTCTTGTTCTTTATCGAACAAAATGTACAAAAGAGCTATTGGTGCCAGATACGTGTTTTTTAAGCAATGCAAAATTGAAATAAATTTTAAATATAAAAATAATTACATTAAGTGAGGTTTTGATACGTTAAGTACGGTTATGTTGAGTTACGTTAGTTTACATAGATTTAAACTTTAATATTTCTTTAATAAGCTTCATTCGTATTACAACCGTTTTGAAGCGAATGACAACTTTATCTTCATGCTTATTGATTAAAAAAATACCTTTTAAAGTGGGAAAAATACAAAATTTTTAAATTAATATACAACTTCGGTGAACGCTCTTACCGAATAACCAACAACATAATAGCCAACAATATATATATACTATATATATAACATATATGTATATGTATATATATAACATATGCTATACTCGCTCATATGCTGCTATATGCATCAACGCCGCCTTGCTGCTAATAACTGTAATAATATATATAACTTCTGAAAATCATCCATGCTTTATACTTCTTTATATATAACATATATATATATATATATAATATATATATATATATATATATATACTATATATATATATATATATATATATATATATATATATATATATATATTCTTAGGGATAATCTATTCCACTAACCTAACTCAAACTTTGATAATTTTACGAAACCTAACTTAACTTAACCTAACCTAACCTAACCTAATCTATCCGAACTTAAAATATATATAACCTAACCATAATAAGTTTAACCTATTAAGATTGTAGCCTGAGAATGATGGAACCACAGAAGGAAACGGAGCTCCACAGTCTGAATTGGAATTCCCCAACAGGAATTGGAGCTCCACAGTCGGAATCGCAGATAAAGCCGATGTGCGGAGTCCAAGTCGGAGTTTGAATACAACCGAAATCATATTGTATTAGAGAGATCCACAGCAGAAATAATTTTTGGAAAATGGATCTATGGCCGGAAGGGCAAGAAAGAAATTTCAGAAAATCAGTGAGAGAATAAGACATTTGTGAGGCACACATTAAATTCTGATAAATGTATAACAATTTGAGAGAATTAATACTTATTTAACTTCTCGTATATATATATATATATATATATATATATATATGCCTATGCTAAGATTATATAACAATAACCTATATATATGTATACCATAGCAACTATATATCGCTATGTGGTGTTCTGTGCTATATATACCTTTACTATATATAACTATATATATATATATATGCTACATATATATATATATATATATATATATCCCATAACATATGCTGCTATATATATATATATATATATGCTATATATATGCTGCTGCTGCTGCTTCTTTGCTTCCTTATATATACTATATATACTATATCATATATATATATATATATATATATATATGATTTGGAGTATTTTGATTTTCTACCGTATGACCCATATTCTTTTCCAATCTACTTCTAAATTCATTTGTTCTGTATATCTGTCTACTAACTCGACTGACTATCTTAATTCCTCTACTATTTATAAACTACAAAATTGAGCACAATCTCTCGCCCTCTTTTTTCTATGGAGTCAATGTTAACTACAGTTAATGACTTTCCACTAATTCTCTAGAAAGAGCTGGCTAGCCCGCTTACAACTTCTCTGCTGATAATCCACAGAAATATTAATAATATTCTACATTATTTAATAAAATGTAATTCAAAAGGAAAATTTCTCATCACTATTTTACAATTCAATTATTTCCCCTTTTTTTAACTTGCATATATTGACTTTGTGGAGCATTGAACGAAAGTATTTTAAGACCATCAATTGTTGCCAAAATAACGCCCTACGAAATATTTGTCCCCGTCATGGCTTACATGCTGCAGTAACACCTTGCGTGTAATATATTACCTTTTAAGGATCTATAATGGTTTAAACTACATATTTTTTTCATATTCATCTCTCGATCTAAAACAACAATAAATATCTAAAAACTACAATAGATACAGGGAAAAGGAATAAATTGTTGGAATCCTGGTAACATTTTAGTGCTGGAAATGAACAAACCAAACAATAATAAATAAAAAAAAAAAATCAATAATCTCAAACACTACAATAGATAAGCGGAAAAAGATACATTTTTCGCGACATTCTTTCAAGATGAATTATATTTCAGATTTATGTAAACAATAAAATATAAAAAATTAAACCACTATTAAAATATTAGCATATTTTTTTTTTAAGGAGCAGGGGACATAGTAACATATTATATTATCATCGCTCAAAGGTATACACGGCATGTAGGAGAGTGCTCAGAGCTCGAGACACGGGAAAGGGGGGGATCCGTTTTCACACTACCCTAGGCGAAGGGGTGGAGGAACTCCCGCGACAAGCTTTCAACACTACCAAGAGCGTGGGGGTTCGCGGAGCACCTCTCCCGGAGGGGGGGAATTAGTCCTACCCCGTCAGTTCCCGGAAGGCCGTGTAGACCCACATGTATATCTGGCCATCACGGTGCGCGTATACCCTTGGGGTATTCTTTAGTTAAAAAAAAGCAAAATTTAATAGGAAAGCTCTATTTAAAATGTTATTTATTTAGAGTGAGAAAGAGGAGAGCCTCTTCTTTCTTCAAATAAAAATCGATTCACCATCTTTTTCATTCTATTTTTTTGGGTTTTCTCTATTTATATAATTTTACACAAGATCCAACACTAGTATTTCTTTTTGACTGTTTCAGCTCTGTAGACCTCCTTGAACATATTAATTTCATCTTTATTAAATATCTATCCATCTATATATATTTACTCTTCGCTTAGATACACTACTTATATATCTATATATCACTATATAAATATATACTATATCTAGAATAATAATTTTATTTATACCTTTATTATATATATTTTATACATCATTTATTAACTTGTATCATAATATATAATATAATATAACTAACCTATGATATACTATATATATATATATTTATACTACACTATATATCTACTACAACACTCACTCATACTAGCTACATAACTATATTTACTATATCATACTATTATATACATTTTTTTTCGTGACTAGAAAATGTTTACCTGACACCATATCACCGTTAGGATCCTACAATGTATATTCTCTTTTCCCCGATCTATTGTAGTTTTATGATGATATGATGTTTGTAGTAATTTAAACCAATTAATCACATATATACACTCACTCTCAATTACATATTTATTATCATATATATATATATTATTTTATTTTAAATATTATTAAAACATATATATACTATGATCTTATAAATAAATATAATATATTAAATTAATATTAATACTTTTTATCATGAATTATTATATATATACTATATTATAATATATAACTATTATTATATATATTCCTAAAAATGATTATATTATATCATTATGGTTAAACCATATTTAGATCTTTCGCTTGCGCTATTTTAGATATTTGATTTTTTATATTTTTTTTTTTTAATATATTTTCAATCATTTAATGCTACTATAAATGTATTACAACAATTGGAATATAAGTGGTAACAGATACATGAATTTCAAGTATTCGATATATATATATATAAAATTTCTTTTAAAAGAAATCTCATTAAGGGCTAAAAATTTTTTTAAAATGAATATCTCGAAAAGTATCGACACTTTAACATGAAATAAGTAATTCAATTTTGGAATAAGCGTAATAAAGTTATACAAAAATAAAAGTAATTAGTGGTTGAGGCCGACGGGGGAGAAGTATGGGGTGACGTTTTCCATATACCAGAGGGGTAGGGATGGGACTAAAAGAGACATTCACACAACACTACCAAATAAGGCGGGGGTTCCGAGACTCTATCCTGAACCCGGAATGGGGGGAAATAGTTCCTTACCTGTCGTTCCCCGGAATGGCTGTTGTGGCAGATTCGATCCTGTCAATTCTTTGCGATATATAACCTTGGTTGATTACCTCTCTCACGCTTAAAAATAATAAATATATAAAACTGACTGTGAGTCGTGAAATCTTGTATAGAAGGATCTATATATTTTTGAATCTGGTCCTTGTTTTAACACTTAAAATTTGATTGTTCATCCAGTCATACTGTAAATGATAGAAAAAAAAATTAATATAAAACAAAATTCAAAACTGATCCAAGCGTAAAACAGAACAGAGGCATGATGAAAACATAGTAGTGTAATCTATTGTTCTATGTGTGTCAGCAGCCAGTCTAATGTATATATATATATATATCATATATATATATATACTATTCTACTATTTTAAGGGCATACTATACTTATATATATCTATATATCTATATATATATATACTACTTATATATGGAGTCGTAAAAAGAAAAGGTCATATATAATAGCCTATAAAATATATTATGACTACTTATATAATGTCACTCGATTTTGTTTCTATATTGATCTTACTTGCTATTATTATATATATAAATAACTATAATATTTCTCTACAAGGAGAAGAGAAAAAAAATTACATCTTATGTAGTAAAATATGTTTTAATTATAATATAAAAATATTATTATTTTTTGAATGACAGTAAAGTGCTCTTTAGGACGATATTGCCATCTGCGATTCTCGATTCTTTTCATCGGCTACAGCTCAATATCGATACCTGAATTTGTCTCAACATCTTAATTGCTATGATAAATATATATATATAATATATATAATTCTTTATATCATATTATATATATTTACATATAATAATAGCTTTTTATTTAAATACAACGTCAAGTGTTGTGGTTGTCGGTCTGTGGGCGGTTCGATATGAATCAATTACGATTCTTACCACATTATCTAGATGATTTATCGCCACACAAAAAAATTATATTTTTAGTAATTAGTTTTTAATAATTTAATTATTTAAAATAAATTATTAATATTATTATAACTGAGGCAAGATAAGAGTTTTATATTTATATATATATATTAGGCAATATTCCTTAATAAAAAAAGGAAGTTACAATAAAATGAACAGGAATCGAAATCGCCGTGCAGGGCTCGTGCAACCGCTGAGTGTACGTGTTGCTATCTCAATAGAGGAGTGTAGAGTTACCACTCACAGTTTTGCTTTTTTTTTATCATTGCCTAATTATTTATTAGTGTGAAAAATTCATCATGCCGATTACTTGTCCATGTTTCGAGAGGTTTTGGTCAGCTTAACAGAGGGGATGGCACGTAAGCCGCCTCGTCGTCCTCGGTTATCTCGACAGTGGTCAGGGAGACCTGCAGCTCTTATCTATTTTTGCGATTAATCTTGGGTATTCCTTTATTCCGTTTCCTTTGAATAAGGCAAAGTAAACCGGAAGATGCGTTTTTTATTTTATTTCTTTTTTTTTCTCTATTTTATACACACACGCGCTTCATCATCCTTACAGAATTACGCGCATCACGGAGCACAAGCACTATTCAAGGGGGACCGGAACTTTTTCTAGGTAACTACCTTTAGCGTTGGTAAGTAACGAACTAGGATTCGAACCCGTGTGTCGCGTATATAGGGCGATGCGACTACGACCTGTCGCTCACATCCCTGTTTGAGCACGTAGCGGCTTACTCCGTACTTTTATTTTTTTGACTTATGAGATCATTAATCAAGGTCATCTTACGCGTATGGGGTGTATTTTCTTTTGTGTGTAATTTATTTTAATATGCAACATTATCATGATTATTCCATAAAACATAAACCCTTTATGTAGTACCCTCAAGGGCGCACTCAAGACTAGTCATTTACATATCCCAACGATTTAATTGCATTTCCTAGACACTTATACACTAACTTTGTCTGCCTTTATTGTCTTTCTCCTTTTTATCCAACATATATGCTACTATTTTTAAAACTAGGACCTGTTCAGGTGATTCACGCATCCGTAACTCTTCCACACTGAGGCTTGTGTTACTCTAAAACCAAACCTTGCTCTTATCTACGTTTGGCCTTCAATATCTTTTTACACCCCTTCGAAAATCTTTTCTATCCAATCCTCTAAAACCGTCTCTCGAATTCACTCCAACAAGGCCCTTAAAACAAATCATCCACATAATAGGTAGGCATCTGTCGCCACTCTCTTCATTCTCCATCATTCTAAAACATGACCACATCTATTGCTTTCATACCATACGCGATTTTAAAATTTTGATAACCAAGAAGACATACAATCCTTTTCTAGTCATTTATTATTAAATCACCGCTTCATCTATGTACGTAAATACATTTGTCTCATTAGGGGAGCTTATACACAAACTTTATATTTCAAATGAATCATCCTGTCATTATAGCTTCCCTATTAATCATATCATACACCCGGTATGCAAATCCAAAAAACCTAAATTCAATTTATTCTTTTCCCTCAATTTTCTCAACAAAATATAGGTTGTTTCAATGCAATAGATTTAAATAAACAATCTCAGTGACGACTTGTTAAAAACGTCACACGATCATAGACACCACACATGTGATCTTCAATCAGGTCATAGGATAAGTTCACTCGACGCATTTTTCTACGACTCAGAAAATACCTTTATTCAGTATAAATATCTTCCCTCTATATCACTTATAACTATTCTCTTCCACAATAATTCCTACAGTTACTTCAAAATTATCTTTATCTCTCTCATTACCCTATCATGTAAGAGATACATCAATTTGGCATCCGTGGACTTCTCTCAAGGGAACTAGTACTC
>JABUQX010001226.1:0-5000 GCA_015478945.1 Trachelipus rathkii
TTTAAATAGGAAGATATAGAAAAGAATTTGGCATAGCAAGAAATATCAACGCACTGGCTCATTTAAAATATGAGATGTTTTAAGTATTAGGTTGGAAGGAGTTCGCCCAGTTTGTGACGCGTACCTGCCATGGTACGATAATGAAGGTAGAGTATATTGACATTGGTGGGCGATTATGGTCTGCACTTACTGAGACGTAGTTACATTAAAAATGTTCGGGTTTCGTAGTGCCTGAGCAGAGATTAAAGGATTCTAGCGCCTAATTATGATTGGGAAGCACTGGACTAGAAAACCTATATAAATATATATATATATATATATGTATTATATATATATGTATATATGTATATGTGTATTAATTATTATATATTATTTAGTTGTATGTATATACTGATTGAGCTAGTGAACTGGGAGCGAGCGGTGAATATGTTATATATCGCGGTTAGTATGTAGGCTATGTAGTATTATATTGATGTTATTATATAATGTTGATATTGTATAGTGACTATACGGCTGATATATATAGTATAGATTATATATATTATATGATATATTATATGCTTAAATAAAGTAAAAGTAGTCCCACCTTATGTTTATAATAGTGCCTTTAAAATAAAACTAAAAGTAGGTCGCCAACCTTATCTTATACTATATAGGAGAATGGTAATTTTCTTGGCCTATGGAACAGTATGAACTAGAGTATGCCGAAGGCTCAGAAATAACAATTTTGATACCAAAATTCACTACACAAGCACCGACCTGGCAGTGTTGGGAGATAAGAGTCACACGCGCACCACACTCACACACACACACCACCACACACACATCTACACACACACACACACACACACGACAAAATCTCCGCTATTTCATTCGAGCACGAAGAGCCACTTTATTTAATTTGATTGAAAAAATAGGTCGTTATTTAATCGGCGATGATTCTTACATTTTTGTTTCAATTTTTAATTAATCTTTTATATTTATTATGTAAGATATTTGTCATTCTATCAATAAATTTTTCGCAAAAAAAAAAAAAAAAAAATAAAAAAAAAAAAAAAAAAATTCATCGTAACATTATGAAGTTTGTGAAAGATCGATCGTTCTTTAATGGTTAAGCTTTTGTGCTTAAGTCATTGTGAACATGCCAAGTGATAGGGGTGGGCCTCTGGATATATATATATTATATATATATATATATAGTTATTATATATATATATATTATATATATATTAATATATATATATTATATATATATAATATTATATCATATATATTATATATATATTTAGTATATATATATCTATATAGTAGTATAGTATATATTTTCCTTTGGTTTGCAAAAGCCCAGAAGACTACGTAAATCATTCCAAAACAGACTCAACATACCCGAACACTGCGTTTGAAAGTGTGCAGGTTAATGGAAGTTAGAAAAATGGACGAAGGAATTGTGTTCCAGACTTTACGAGTTGAGTGCATGTAAGACTGAGCTTAGCGGTTAAGCCTGGGGTCAGAGAGTTGAACAGAGAAAGGATGAGACTGTGGAAAGCTCAGTCGCCCGAGCTCTTCTCAAAGGAGGAGGTATGCGACTAGAGATTTCAGAAAGGCCGTATCCATTCCACTAGCGATAGTAAAACAGTACGACGGCTAGAAAGTGATTGGAGAGAATTAGTGAAAGAAAGAGGTGACCAATCGAAGAGCTTTGGACTCCTTCTTCTTCTTATCAAGGGGTGCAGTGTGAATGGATCCACCCCAAAATATGTAATGCATACTCAATATAACGGCGAACAAGGCCCACATACTGAACAAGCAACTTTAGTGTTGATAAGCTCTGTAGGGGCTTCAGAACGCCAAACCTCTTAGAATCTTATTTATTGAGAGATAATGTGATCCTTTCATTTAAACTCACGATAAAAGGAAACGCCAAGAATATTGCGAACAAAGGAAGATTTGAGTTGTGTGCTTTCGAAGAAGATTTTGTAGCTGTATGGAAGATTATGTTGAGTAGATAGGTGAACCAGAGTATTTAAAGCACTGCAAACAATTATTTTTTTTTATTTATCCCCAACTGAGAGCTACAGTATAGATCGAGTGAGGGCGACACACACACCCAACCCACACACACACACACACACACACACACACGCCCACACACACACCCACACACACAGCTACCCCCTCTCCACACACACACACACACACACACCACAACAGAGCACAACAACACCCACACACACACACACACACGCAACATTACACACACAGCAAGCACACACACACCCACCACCCACACCCATCCAGATTATTTTTAAAAAACCTTTGAAATAATTTCAGTTAACAAAAGGTGGATACTATAAATGTAAATCAATTATATATTATATTATATATATATATATTTTTATATTATATTATATAAATATATATATTATTAGTCTCATTATATATTAATATATGATGTAAGGCAGTAAAGCAGTAAAGCTTATTTTTCACACCACGCTGTTGCTAGGTAACTACGCTAATAATTTACTGTTTCATTGCTTTAAGGGTGCAAAGTAAATGTTTTAATGAAAATTTCTTTAAATTTTTAATTTTTGCTCAGTGTGTAATTGGGTTGACTCTGATTCTTGAGTTGTTGTTGTTGGTTGTTGTTGTTGTTGGTTGTTGGTTGTTGTTTGTTGTTGTTGTAAGCGAAGATGCTGTTTCATGGATTGTGATTGTTTTTGTCTTGATTCTGATTGTAATAACTCTACGTTTTCAACGGCCTCAGATGTTTTTTATAAAGTTTTCTTTTAATTTTATTATAAGTAGAAAAAATGTGAATGGTGGTTGGCGTTTGTTTTGTTGATGAGGCTGTGAATGTTGTAGATTATTACATCATGATTGTTGTTGTTGTTGTTGTTGTAGCTGTTATCGGAGTCCGGTTCTGTTTCTTGCGTTGTTGCTGGTGTAGATTTGCCTTCATGGATTGTTGTGAAGAATGAGAAGCAGAAAAAGAGAAGAAGAAGAATGAGAAGCAGAAAAAAGAGAAGAAGAAGTTCTTACTAATGGCAGATAAAAAATTCAAGAGTAAAACCTTACAATAATAATAGTATAAATAATAATAATGAATGAATGGATAATAATGAATAATAATAATAATAATAATAATAAAATAATATAATAAATATAATGAATATAAATAATAATAATAATAATAATACATAAAAATATATATAAATTGGAAATTAACAGTCTCCTCTCTCTCTCTCTGTCTCTCTCTCTTCTTCTCTCTCTCTCTCTCATCTCTGCGCTCTCTCTCTCTCTTCTCTCTTCTCTCTCTATCTCCTCTTCTCTCTCTCTCTCTCTCTCTCTCTCTCTCTCTCTCTCTCCTCTCCTCTCTCTCTCTCCTCTCTCTCTCTCTCTCTCTCTCTCTCTCTGAGTACAAAAAATTATATACTACCTTTTCGTCTTTGAACTTTTAAAGTAATAATAGTAATAATAATAATAACTGTAGTGATAGGGTAGTAGTAGCAGTAGTAGTATTAGTAGTAGAAGATTCAGCTTCATGAATAGTGATAGTAGTCGGGGAATGGTAGTAGTAGATGCAGTTTCATGCGCAGTGGTAATAGTAGTAGTAGTAGTAGTAGTAGTAGTAGTAGTAGTAGTAGTAGTAGTAGTAGTAGTCATTTGCGTTGTAGTAGTAGTATTAGCAGTAGTCATCATCGTTGTGGAAGTGATAGTAACAGTAGTCATTGTCGTTGTGGTCGTTGTAGAAGTACATAATAATAATAGCTATAGTGATACGGGTAGTAGTAGTAGTAGTAGATTCAGTTTCATGGCTGGTGGTAGTCAGGGAGTGGTAGTAGTAGATTCAGTTTCACGCATAGCAGTGGTAGTAGTAGTCATTGGCACTGTGGTGGTAGTAGTAGTAGTAGTAGTAGTAGTAAAGTAACGATTCGTAGTTTTTTATAGATTCAATTAATAGGTGGCGTCTTCGTGCTCGAATGAATATAGCGGAGATAGTGTTGTGTGTGTGTGTGTGTGTGTGTGTGTCGTGTGTGGTGTGTGTGTGTGTGTGTGAATTTTGAGTATAAAATTGTTTATTTTGTAGCCTTCGGCATCTCTTAGTTGCATTTTGATGTTCCATAGGCAAGAAATTACCATTCTCCTTATATATATAAATAAGGTGGGACTACTTTTAGTTTATTTAAAGCATATATATAAATAAGGTGGGACTACTTTTACTTTATTTAAGCATAATATATATATATATTATAATATATATAGTATATATATAATATTATAATATATATATATATATAGTAATTATATATATATATATATATATATATATATTTAATATTTGAAAATATATATATATATTTATATTATTATATAATATAATAATTTTATATATATTTATATAGTTGTCTTATCCAGTGCTTCCCCAGTCATAATTAGGCCGCTGGAGATCTCTTTTGAAATTCTGCTCAGCAGTATCAGAACCCGCGAAACATTTTTTTAATGTCTTATATAAAATGACATATTGTTCTTGGGTCTAAGTGCAACATACTTAAAAATTTCATTTTAATGAGCAGTGCGTGATATTTCTTTGGTATGCAAATTCTTTTTATATCTTCCTATTTAATTGTGACATTTATATTCACCTGTCTAGAGCCTCATCAATTCTGTTTCGATACTTCGTTTTAGTTTTAGAATATGATGAGAATACAGTTTTTCACAAGTAAGTGTTGTCGAATGGCAGCAGTTCTTTGATTGCCATCATCGAAAACTCGGTGAATTCTTCGCGCAAATTGTCCCAAGAAAGAAATGCGAAGAAAACTTCTTTAGATTCTTGTTATAGACGACTGGCAGTGGTAATATCGATTAAAATTTCAATTTGCATGCGTCCGAAAACCTGGCTTTGAAGATTTAAAATACTGATTTACAGACGCATGCAAATTGAAAAGGTGACCGATAATACCACTGCGAATTTCTTCAAGTTCGGATTCTTCAAGAAAATT
>JABUQX010001226.1:7500-24865 GCA_015478945.1 Trachelipus rathkii
TATATATATATATATATATATATATATATATAAGTCTTAAAGCGTGAAATGGGAATAAAAATTTATTCATTTTATTTCATATCTTAAATACTAAAAATATATTTTGAGTTCTTTCAAGGGAAAATTTAGTTATAAAGAATATATATATATATATATATATATATATATATATATATATATATATATATATATATATATATATATATATATATATATATATAATAATAATAATAATAATAATAATAATAATAATAATAATAATAATAATAATAATAATAATAATAATAATAATAATAATAATAATAATAATAATAAAGTAAAATAAAATTTATTTTGTCAAGAAATCGTCTTTCTTTTAGCCCCTGGAGCAAGAGATAAAATCCGAGAAAAGCTTACCTTTCTGACCACAATTCCTCCGATTTTAATCCCCTGGAGTTCACGGTCAATTAGCTATAATTCAACCATGAAGTCGAAATAAAAAAGACATGGGAATGAAAATTTATTCGTATTTTCAATACTAAAAATATACTTTGAGTTCAATTTGTATAAAAATATAAATTGAGATAAGGACTGGAAGGCCGCTCAGCACGGTCAGCTAAGCTTCGGCTTACCTGCCCATCACAGTGTTGGAGCGACCGTGAGGACGGGATTCGAGTTCCCATCCTGTCCAATTTATATATATATCACAAATGGGGCAACTAAGAGAGTGGGGGAAAGTAGGGGATAAACTCCCTCTCTCCTCAATGACGCGACAAATCGAATGCGAACGAAACGCGAAAGGTATACCAAGGCGCGAAACCGGTGGCGGATCCCGGTGGCGGTGCACGGAAAACGGATCGGTGCGAAGGCTGCGGGGCGAAAAACGGGCGCGCGCGGAAACGTAGGTGTGTGTGTGTGCGAGAGAGAACAAAGGGGGGTAGGGGCAATGATGATGTAGTCATGGCAACAACCAAAGGGGGGTAGGGTAAACAAATGTAGTCATGGCAACTGGAGTGTTGGGAGAGCGGGTGGGGATAAAGAGATGGAGGATAGAGAGAAAGGGGAGGGGGAGGTGTAAGTGTGTGTGTGTGTGTGTGTGTGTGTGTGTATGTGTATGTGAATGTGTATGTGTATGCATCTGTGTGTAATGAACAACTCGTGTAATGTTGATGACTGCGTCATCAACATACACTCGTCTGTGTGCACCTACGGTGCACACATATGTAAATATATACATAAAGGAGGGTGGGGAAGAGGGGAGAACGAAGAAAGTAATAATATATATATATATATATATATATATATATATATATATATATATATATATATATATATATATATATATATATATATATATATATATAAATATATATATACTCCTCTTCTTATATATATATATATATATATATATATATATATATATATATATATATATATATATATATATATATATATATATATATCATATATATATATATAAATATAAATAACACTCATATACGTACATACAATATATACTATCACGTGTACGTATCTACATGTGCGTATTTCATGTGCGTTCAACTTTCTATCTCGTACTGGTAACTACTGAGGAGTTTCCGCATGATATCTCGAAAACTAAGATAGGTACAAGAAAACTGATAACATATATGGAATCAGCGTATGAAATTTGTATGGAAAATGAAAAAAAAAAATTTTTACTTTTTTTTTTATATTTTTTTATATCTCCAAAACTACGATAGGTACAAGAAAACTAATAACATATTTAGAATCAGCGTATGAAATATGTATGAAAAAGATTTTTTTTTTTAAACTAAAAGAATACCCCAGGGTAAACCGCAAAGATGCAAAGAGTCGGAGTCTCTCGGCCTCCTGGGGGACGACGGGGTAGGACTATTCCCCCCCTCCGGGGAGGGTCTCCGGAACCCCCGCTCTTTGGTATTTGGGTGTCGCGGGGGTTCCTCCGCCCCTCCCCTACGGGGTATGGAAAACGTTCCCCCCTCTGTCCCACCGTCGGCTCGAGCCCCCTAAAAAAATTTAGCTAAATCTGGCTACCTTTTAGCATTTTGGAGCTTTTTAGCATTTTTGGCACGTTTTAGCATTTTTCAGCTTATCGTCTGACCAGATTGTATATTCTCTCACGCCGCGTCTAATTTTGGGATCACAGATCTCAAAATTTTGAGTCTTCGAACAATTTGAAGTTCAAACCACTTTAAACCCCGCCCCTTTTACTTTCCCTCTTTTTAGTAAGGTTGACAGGTTACGTACGCTAAGCCACTCCTTAGGGGGTGCTGAGTCCCTAAACTTCTTGGTTATGGCATTAGATAGAGCAGCATATAAGCTGCAAAAATAATTTTATAATGTTTATATATATATATATATATATATATATATATATATATATATATATATATATATATATATATATATATATATATATATATATATATATATATATATATATATGCATGTATTAATAGTTCTATATATATATATATATATATATATATATATTCTATTTATTTAATAAGATGTCTCATCAATTGGAACGGGGTTCGTTTTTCACTCGCGTTTATGTGTCGTATCAGGTTAAAATTTGGAGGGGTGTTACTGCAGATGTCATTTTTTTCGCATCCGCAGATGCGGATACGGATGCGGATACCAGATATTTGATTTTAGCAACATCCGCGGATGCCGAATGTTTAATAAATATATATATATATATATATATATATATATATATATATATATATATATATATATATATATATATATATATACTGCTATATATATATATATCTACTCTTTATATATATATATACCTTATATATATATATATATATATATATGTATCGTATACTTATATATTTCAAGTTTTAACCACAATCTATTCATATATTTCTTACCAGGGTGCGGGAAGGGGACCCAACTCAAATAGACCCCATCAACCTCCTCAACCTCCGACCTTAATGAAAGAGATTTTACATGGATTATATACTTTTGCACTAGTATTGAAATTCAAATATAGGAAGGTTGTGCTTGAGAAACATCAATTTTTCTGCCTTTCTGCTGAGAGTCTGTTTCTCTTTTTATCATTTATTAGCCCAGCATTGCTAAATCTCTCACTTGGAACACCAGTTGGAGGATAGGCCATTATTTCCTTGCAAGTTTACTTAAGCGTGGGTAAACATTTTGCATTTTGCTTAATTTACACTCCACCAACTGATAGGATCGTCATTTGTATTTGTATCTAATCGTTTTCTTGGTGATAGTTTTCAATCATTTGCACTGCATCTTTTGATAATGCGTGTGTTTCTTCATCACTACTGGACTGTAGAAATTCTTCTAGTGAATCTGTTATTGATTTACTTGTAGAAGATGTTGGTTCTGTATATTTCATTTTTTTCCTTTTAATGGATGGCTAATTAATAGACTGTTCGGATTGAAGTTTTCCTTGCAAGTTTACTCAAGCGTGGGTAAACATTTTGCTTAACTTTCCACCAACTGATTGGATCATTATTTGAATCTAATCGTTTTTCTTGGTGATAGTTTTCAATCATTTGCACTACATCTTTTGGTAATGCGTGTGTTTCTTCATCACTACTGGACTGTAGAAATTCTTCCAGTGAATCTGAATTGATTTACTTGTAGAAGGTGTTGGTTCTGTAGATTTTTTTTCCTTTTAATGGGTGGCGAATTAATAGACTGTTTGGATTGAAGTTTTCAACTGCAACACAAAGTAACGATTTAACTTGTTCTAATATTGTTACAAATTAATAACGGGGATCTAAGTAAGTTGCAATAGTATGAAGGTCATTAACTTCCACAGAACCAAAGCGTTTTTCTAGCTCTAGTTTAATTACATCTTTCATTCTTAAGTCATCATTTTCATTTGAAAATGGTTCAAATAACTTCCTTAGCGTTGAATTAATGGTATTACATAAGGAACAGAAGCTGTAGAGCGCGGTTTTTTTGGTAGGTTCTTAAGAATGGTTTCATTAGCTTAATGCAGCAGTGTGATATGATGTCATTTTCCAAATTAATAAGATTGTTAACTTTGGAATACGAACTGGCGTACGAAGCAAGAAGTTCTTTGAGCAATACTTCTTTCCATCATATGAAGTGTACTATTCCAGCGAGTTGGAATGTCTTTGATAACATTAAGATATGGAATATAAAGCCGTTTTTGAATTGCCTTCAACTCATTTACATTTTTATTTTCTTTTTCAGATTCATCTTAAGTATTTTTATTATAAAATTCTTTATCAAATCTCGACAATAAACATCCGCGCAAACATCCGCGGACGTGGATGCGGATGTGGATGCGGATCTTTAATAATATGCGGATGCTCCGCGGATGCGGATGTTACCATCACTAGACTATACATATAGGTGGTGATGTCATCTTGTCGTAGACGAGGTTACATGTGGGATGCATCCCCCGAAGAGGGATGAAGTCCCCTTAAAATTTTGAAATGTTTTTTAGGTATCATAGAGTTTGTGGGTGATGTCACCTCGTCTAGAAGAGGTTACGTTACCCTGCACCCCCCGTAAAAGGGTGCCTCCTCTCCTTCCAAGATGTTTTCCTGGTTTAAGTTCATATATAATGCTAAGTTTTTTGGTGTGAGGCTAAGGTTAAGATTTTTATGGTTCGATCTTTTATAGGCTAATGTGAAATCCAAGTCATGTCAGCTATTGGCTTAGGGTTTCACCCTAACATCATTAGGTTTTGACACTTGAAGTGTTAAAGTACAGGTTTCTAAGGTCGGTGAGGCCAATATTGAGATCCATATGTGTCAGATTTGTCGCTAAATCTGACAACCCCTATTTAGTGGCCATCCTAATATCAACATCAAACTTGGCATCCCGCCTCCTAGTGGTGTCACTTTGCCCGTGCCTGAGGTTTCCGCCGCTACACCCCTCCGATGGGATGCTGAGACCCCCAAGTAGGTAGTGACGGTGGGTAGATGAAAAACACAGGGAGCATAGGAGAGGAAGGGTGAATTAGAAATAGAGAAGAGGACGGAGAATGAGTTGACTCAGTTGCCGGAGCACTGAGCCGGAGCCGAAGGCGAGGAAGGATGAAGTAGGAACAAGAAGAAGTCGGAGACAGAGAAAGAGGATGATTATGAGCAAAGATCCGGTACCGGTGCGGTTCCGAGTTAGTAAACATATTATTAATAGTTCAATATTGGTGATAATGTATATGTTTACAATGACGCAGAACACGATTATGATAGTTTCAAATTCCTAATGGGTGCCTGTGATACTCCAGAATAGAGATCCCAGACGAAAAGCATAGAGTGAGTGGTTGAGAAGAGATGCATGGAATGCATAAGAGAAGAACGTTAACAAAGGATGATGATTCCAGAGGAATCAGAAATGGCAAGATCCTCATATGAGATGGGGACCGAACCCAAAATGGGGTTTCACCCATAAAATGGTTATACCTGTAAAAATGAATACAGCTTTTAATTACTAGACGATCACTATACCAATCACAAAATACGAAACTTATCACAACGAGCTTATTAAGTAATCGGCCACTACTAAATGATAAATTTTTTTATTTTTTATTTTATTTTTTTACAGTTGTCCCACCTCACGGGCAGAGCCTATTCAAGGAGGGGGTGTAACTAACGCAAAGTACGCAGATGAGCACAGACGTGGCTTTAAAGTGGGGAGATTAAATTCAGCAGGAAGCACTAGAAGATGGAAGAGAGTTCCACAGAACAGATGAAAGAAGGAAGCACCGCGGCGAACTAGCCTGGAGTTACCCACAAACACAAAACTCATGTGCGGACACAGCACCCCTAGTTCTACAAGGCGAGGGCGACGTAAAGGTGGAGGTACGCGAGTGAAAGCTCCCTCGAGCATCTGCCGCTGTGGTACCTATAGAAAGAGATAAAGCACCAACATCGCCGCAAAGATAGAGGGTCAAGAGGGCCAGAGGGTGCAGAACAGTTTATGAAGCCACGGCCTTTGAAACAATTCTCAAAAGCGGTTGAGCCAGAGCCCCCCAGATTTGAGAGCAGTACTCCATACAAGGGCGGATGAGGCCCTTGTATAGCTGGAGCAACTGAGAAGAGGAAAAAAGTCTCACAGTCTAAACAGAACTCCCAGTTTCTTTGAGGCCGCCCTAGCAACCGTTGTGATGTGAGGTTTTCAAGACATTTTTTTGTTTATATTGTCAACAGGAGAGACGAGAGAACCGTCGAAAGAGATAGGAAAGTTAGAAGGTGTCTTAGAGAGGGAGATTTGTAGAAGTTGAGTTTTTAAAGAATTGAACAAAGGTTGGACATTACCCGGAAATTCTATCCAGATCAGCGATAATAGAGTAGGAAAGGCCAGTTAAGGAACAGGCAAATTGAAATGAGTTGAAGAATGAAGGGTCGAGTCATCGGCATATGAGTGAATAGAGTTAGATGTGCAGGTAAGAAGATCATTAATGAAAAGTAGGAATAAAGTAGGAGATAAGACAGAACCCTGAGGAACACCACTATTGACAGAAAAGGAAGAAGAAGTCGCCCCATCAACAACAGCCGATATTGAGCGATTTGAAAGAAAACTAGACATAAGTAAGCAAAGAGAAGGAGGAAACCCAAAGGAGGGGAGCTTGGAGAGCAGTGACTCGTGCCATACCCGGTCAAATGCTTTGGATATGTCAAGCGCCACCACGCAAGTCTCCCCGTAGTTCCTAAGGGCGGAAAACCATAAATCAGTAAGATAGGAAAGTATATCGCCAGTAGACCTCGAGCGCCGAAAGCCGTACTGGCGATCGGAAAGAAGTGAATGAGATTCCAGATGATCTAAGAAATGAGAGTTGAGAAGAGTTTCAAAGATCTTAGATAGAATACAAGTAAGAGCTATAGGGCGATAGTTAGAAGGATCAGAGCGGCTTCCTTTTTTCGGAATAGGTTGGACATGTGCGTGCTTCCAACACTGAGGGAAAATGTTAGTATTGAGACATAGAGAATATAGTTGAACGAGGGCGGGGATAGCCACGAAAGCACACTCCCTCAAAACTCGGGAGGGAATGCCATCCCGGGCCACCCATAGCCTCTAACGTTCATGGAATTTAAGCCCATGCACCGATCAGAATGTAATCACAGGCAAGGCATAGGACCCCTGAGAGGGGAGAAAAGGAGGATGAGAATGCCAGAATCGTTGAGGTTGAGTTAGAGGAAAATAGGAGGCCGAAGAGATTGGCCTTTTCAGTTGGAGAATTAGCAACAGAACCATCAGAGCGAATAAGAGGAGGAAAGACAGATTTACAGAAGTTGTTAGAGATATTTTTGGCAAGAGGCCAGAAAGATTTGTCAGTAGGAGAACCAAGGAGGTTAGCGCACTTTCGTTAGATGAAAGCCCGCTTTGCTCGTCGAAGAGTATCCCTGCAACGATTTCTAACAGAAGAAAATTTGTAAGAGTGATAGGAGAACGAGAATTTTCCCACTCCCGATACGCACTGTCTCAGCCTGAATGGCCAGAGAACCAGCACGATCGAACCATGGATTATGAGTGAAAAAGATTTAGTCGAAAAAGAAATCAACCTGCTCATCCCATCAACGAATGCAGCTCCCACCTTATCGGCAGAGTCAAAGCGTCACCAGAGACAAAGCAGTCATTCCAATTATAGTTAGCGTAGAAGCAACGCAAGGCCCCAATCGGCCCGATCAAAGTGCCAGAAAAAACGAGTAGGGCAGACTGAAGCTGTTGGAGAAAGTATTAAAATTAAGAATGTGGATTGCAGTCAGTTACCGATGAACAAAAGTGGTGTATTTTAAAGAGAGGACTAGGAATTGAAACATAAATTCAAGTGTGTTCAAAATTTAGTTAAGACGATCCGGAATGTATTGGCGGTTCTTTACAGTGGTTGCTCAGATCGTTGAGAATGCTAAATAATTCGGCCTCCTCCCCACCTAAATCAGTATGAGGAAGGATTAACAGTGTCAATATTTTGTGTACATTGAAATCCCTAAATAGAGGACCTCAGTATTTGGATGAGAAGATATAACGGTCTCGTGAAAAAGTAGTAAGATATTCAAAAAAAAGGCGTGAAAATCTGTTCTGTTAAGGAGGAACAGTAGCAGAAGCACAAGATTATTGTAGTAGAAGGAAGAAAGATTTTAAGCCACAGAACATCGAAGTTGAGATTCGAGATTCGAGATTCTCGAGACATGTTACAGGGTGTTTATGTTTACATAGGCACAAACTCCACCCTTTTAGACAGAGATTATGAAATAAGTTATAGTTGGATATAATAAACGAGTTAGAGGATGAATTCTTAGCCATCTGTGTCTCAGACAGGAGCAAAAGGTTGGGGTTAAGAGTTAGAGGTGGTATTCCACGGATGCAGAATTAGAGTTTAAGCCGCGGATGTTAATAAAGTCTATAGAAAGCGCCTGTGCAAAACTGCCATTACACACGCACACACAACCACACCAAACCAAAAACAACAAAGACAAACAGACAAAAAAAAACAGGTTAAAATTATTCACACACTAAAAAACCGTAAATGTTAAAACGATAAAACCGTGTTTATAATAAATATGTAAAATATGAAAAATTTAATAAGTTTAAAACCCTCACACACTCGCACACACCCACAAATTTACGAAAAAAAAATTACAATTATTCAACATAAAACTGTTATGTATAAATTAAAATAATAATTGACTAAAAACGTAGGTGCTGTGTTAAAACCCGTTTAAAATAAATAAAAAAAATAGAAACACTAAAAACTTAAGTTAAAAAAGACTAAGAAAAAAAATATACCCTAGTACTATCTAAACTACGTATTACACAATCCTAAAAACTAACTATTGCTATCTAACATAACTAGCTATCTAACATAACTAAAAAGTTTCAAAGTTAAAAATTAAAACGGATATCTTATCTTTTAAAAGGATGATCAAATTCTTCAAATATTAAATCCATAGAAGTTAAAAACAATTAAAACCGGAGACGTTCAATGTACAAATTACACTTAGAGGCAAAATAACTAAAACATTACAAACACACTCAAATTATCGGAGCTCCAGTTAAGCACAACCTATCACCACACAGTCTAATCACACTAGATGATCACTATAGCAACCAAATGTTGCACAAAATATGAAACTTGACACAATTATACGGCTACTCTCTAAGTATATGCCGTTCTGCTTAACTTAATCTATCTTTACCTAATCGAACTAAATACATCAACCTAATATTGTATAATGTAACCCAACTCAACATACTACCTTGGCTCATACATGTAAATTATTAATTACAATATTTTCTGTCTGTCTGTCTGTCTGTCTGTCTGTCTGTCTGTCTGTCTGTCTGTCTCTCTCTCTCTCTCTCTCTCTCTCTCTCTCTCTCTCACACCACATTGTCTCAAATAAAGCAAGCTAACTTTCTTTACTTCACAAACACATTTTAAACTATCTTCACCTGATGTTACTTACACGAACGGGTCTCATAGTATGCACATGACTCGTGTTCGTCTGTATGTTGTACATAAACTATTATATTTCTTTTGCATGACGAAAGAATTTGTTAATTTGTTTTTTAAAGTTATTATTTTTCACTGAGCATATTCACGCACCAGAACTTATATTAAAACTAATCATTCTAACAACAAATCCCTTATTCATCTATTACTGATACGTCACTGCATAAGAGGCTGTGATTGGTTCATACATAATCCACAATTACAAATGACAGAATACTACATAGGGTAAAGAGATAGATGCAAAGTCCGTAATATTTTCAGCTTCATACTATGTTTCAGTGCATAAAGACGGCTCTCAATGATTAATGACAGGTGCGTATTATAGGTGTTTATATTTGCTGCTAGCAGTGTTTGCATTTGTTGATAGAGGCATTATAATGGCCCGGTACGGATTGCTTGCCGGTACCGGTGCTGGAACGGTGTGGTGCTGGGTTAGTAAACATACTCTTAATAGTTCAATATTTGGTGTCAATATATATATATATATATATATATATATATATATATATATATATATATATATATATATATATATATATACTATACTCTTCTTTATATATATATATATATATACAATGACGCAGAACAGATTATGATAGTTTCAAGTTACTAATGGTACCTGTGATCCCCCAGGATTGGGATCCCAGACCCAGAAAAACATAAGTGAGTGGTTGAGAAGAGATACATGGAATGTATGAGAAGAGCGTAACAAAGGATGAATGATTCCAGAGGAATCAGAAATGGCAATATCCCCATATGAGATGAGAACCGAACCCCAAAATGAGGTTTCACCTATAAAATGGGTTATATCCGTAAAAATTAATACAGCTATTGAAATTAAACTGACAGTCACTATAACAATCATAAAATATGAAACTTACCACAACGAGCTATTATTAATTTTACGGCCCCTATTAAATGATAATTTCTTAGATGATCACTATGGCAACTAAATGTTGCACAAAATATGAAACATGGCACAATCATACGGTTACTCTCTAAGTAGTATATAGTTTTGCCTAACTTAATCTATCGTTACCTAACCGGACTAAATACATCAACCTAACATTGTCTAACGTAACCTGACTCAACATACTATCTTGGCTCATATAACTTATTAATTACATTTCTCTCTCTCTCTCTCTCTCTCTCTCTCTCTCTCTCTCTCTCTCTCTCTCTCTCTCTTACCACACTGTCTCAAATAAAACAACTAACTTTTCTTAACTTTACAAACACATCTAAAACTATCTTCGCCTGATATTACTTACACGAATGAATTTCATGCTATGCACATGACTCGTGTTCGTCTGTATGCTGTACATAAACTATTATATTTCTTTTGCAACACGAAACAATTTATTAATTTGTTCAAAGTTTTTATTTTTCACATATCATATTCAACGCACCAGACCATTGAAGATATGAAAAAATTAGAAATTAAATTTATTTGGATTAAAATATTTCGATTTTAAATTGATTCTAAACTGAGGTGTGTAGCATTAAAACAGATGAAACCTATTCTTTTCGTAAAAAATTTAATCTGTTTTTTGGCAATATTTAAAAATTTGGACATTGATACATATATCTTCAAATCTACGCAGTAAAGGTTGGACTTCGAATGAACACATCCAGGACTTTACCCGTGAAAAGGGGCTATTTCAAACACCTTCTAGGGACTGGGAACCCCCTCAGATGTTTAGTTTTTCTTCCCATCAAGGGGTACATTTGTATATTGTACAGGTGTTGAGTGCAAATAATGTTAAAATTAATAGTGATAGTGATAATAATTAGTGATAATATGTTATTGATAACAGTGTTAGTATTAGTGATAATATATTATTGATAACAGTGTTAATGTTAGTGATATTAATTAATAATGTCAATATTGGTAGTGATATGTATATTTGTATATGTTTGGTGTGTGAGTATATATATATATATATATATATATATATATATATATATATATATATATATATATATATATATATATATATATATATATATATATATATATATATATATATATATATATATATATATTATTTTATATATATTTATATATTTATACTATATATATATATTTGTAATATAACTATTAATATATTTTAATATAATAATAATATTAATAATATATATATATATATATGTGTATGTATGAATTATGTAGTATGTATGTATGTATATATAATATATAATATATAATATATAATAATAATATATAATAATAATAATAATAATAATAATAATATATATATATATTATAATATGTATATATAATAATATATATATATATGTATAGATATATATAAATATATATGTAATAATAAAAATATATATATATATATATATATATATATATATATATATATATATATATATATATATACCACTATATCATTTTCTTTTTCAGTATTCATTTTTTCAAATTTGCACAAACATTAACGATTAACAACAATACCACACTCACCTATGGTTATAATCTAAGAATCACTCCTCACTTCTTAAACAATCTTTGAAGTGATGTGAAGCAACATATGCCAATTTGTAATATTAACTATTTTGCAAGGGTAATTATACCTTTTTATACGAATGAAAATTTTTTTTCCTAGGAGTGACCTGACCTGACTAACCTAACCTAACTTAACTTAACCCTAACCTAAGTCATTTCACCCCCTGGAACATAGGACAAAAAAGTCAGCTCTCCCTAGAACATCTATTTTATGTATATAGGGTTACGCCACAAATTTTTTTTTTGATCAAACCTTCCGTTCCGTGTGGGCGTTAAGTAACTTTGTCCATATATATATATATATATATATATATATATATATATATATATATATCACATGAAATATTCATATATATATATATATATATATATATATACATATATGTATATATATATATATATATACAAATATAAATATATATATATATATATATATATATATATATATATATATATATATATATATATATATATATATATATATATATATATATATATATATATATATATATATATATATATATATATATATATATATATATATATATATATATATATATATATATATATATATATATATATATACCAAATACAATTAAACACATTTACCGTAAAGCGAGATTACATGTTAATCAACAAAATAAAAAGATGGGGCTTTTATTATATACTATAACTCTCACACACACAACCATTTTGAAATAAACCTTGTTTTATATACAGATTTCGCATGCGTAAATATACACTCATGAAAGGGCAAGAAATACATACATAGTTACGTACATAACATACATATCTTGAATAATTCTATTTCACGTTAAATATGATGTCCTTACTTGGCAACCTTCGGCATTTGGCAACCTTAGGCTTTCTTCGCTTTGCAAAAAGAGGCGAAAATTTATTAAGGCTAAATCACATACGGGATAAGGCAAGGCTTGGCCTAGACCACTGCAGGAATAACGAGATCATTGTTCTAATTTGCGTCCTAGGGGAAATCTCTGGAATAACTTTCTGTAGCTCTTCTCCTGTAGGGGGTTTGAATTAATTTCATTCATCTGAATGTGTGTGTGTCTGTGTTTGTATATATACATCTGCAGTCGCTGACGAAAGCGTAAGAAATTATTTTTTAAAGCTTGGAAAAATCGATGCTACCGTATTTTAATTTTTTTTTAGATTACTGAAGTAATGTATCCGGGCGTTTTGATTACCATAGCTTAGTAATGTATCCGGATGTTATATTGCTGATATCCACGAATCCATATGTAGAGTGCGGATGCTAAGACCGTTTTCGGTTTTGTCATTTCTACTTACGCTCGGTAAGAAATGCTTACACAGTTTTAACACGAATTTCGTGCATAAACGACCGCGATTTCCTATAAAAGTTACTTTTGTTTACAAGCGATTGGAATCAGCCGTTGTGATGGAGCACGTAAATATAAAAATAAAAAAAAAATAACGGTTTATATTACAATTAATTGATCAACTATTATGATGGAATTTATGGATTAGGAAGAAATTAGATTTAAAGCCGATTTTATTGAATGAAGCATTCATCAATTCAAACGGACCTACCACGTTGCCATCTTGTTTCTTTACATTTTTTCGTAAGAACGGGCTAAATTCAGCATGCACGGCAAATAGCAACTTTACAGAATTAAGGAAATTCCACACGTTTGGTGAGCATTTCTTAACGATTTTGAGCTACGTTTGACAAAAACGAACGCAAACTCGAGCATTTCTTACGTTTCCTAAGCACAAATGCATAAACGAAAACGGCTTTTGTTAAAAATCTATGCATTTTAATGTCTTAAAATATAAATGATGACTGATTACCTCACTTTTAGGATGCAGATTTACGTAATAATAATAATAATAATAATAATAATAATAATAATAATAATAATAATAATAATAATAATAATAATAATAATAATAATAATAATAATTTATATTTATAATAATAATAATAATAATAATAATAATAATAATAATAATAATAATAAATGATTTTAGATTTACAATGCGAAGAATTAGAATAAATACAATGTTTTAAGCAATACGCTTTAGGATTATATATATATATATATATATATATATATATATATATATATATATATATATATATATATATATATATATATATATATATATACATATATATATATATATATATATATATATATATATATATATATATATATATATATATATATAATATATATATATATATATATATATATATATATATATCAAAAATTGTAACATTATCTCAAAACAATTTAATAAGCAAAGAAAACCTTCTTTTATGCCTCTACAGACTAAACCCATGCAATTAAAACATTAAAAGCATAAAACAGTAAAACGAAGTAACCAATACAGTAAGAACAAAGGTTAGTTTAGATCTAAGTGTACCGGAATTCCGGTCCGGCCGGAATTCCGGCCAGAATTTTTTTCTGGTTCCGGTTTCCGGCCGGAATTTTGATAAATTCCGGCCGGAACCAGAATACTAATCTACTTTTGAGAAAAAAATTTGATGGAAGGGATTATTTTTACATAACCATAGCCCATCTTTTAACAAAAAATAATAGTATTGTGTAGCATTCATACAGTGTATTACATATCTACAGTATTTAAATAAAGTTTACTCAAGTACCTCGAAATATAGGATTATAAGATATTCTCATTAAATTCAAATTTAATTTCCAAAATTATATATATATATATATATATATATATATATATATATATAATATTTATATATTTTTATATAACTATTTATATATATATATATATATATATATATATATATATATATATATATATATATAATATATATATATATATATAATATATATATATATATATATATATATATATATATATATATATATATATATATATATATATATATATATATATATATATATAAAGTTAACTTTCTTTAAACACTTTTTAAAAATATTTCTGAATTGTGGTGAAGTAAAAGAAAAACTTCACCAGTCTTGGGTGATATTTTTAAAAACGTTTTTCTCAAATATATTTCCTGCTTCTGAAAAATAATTTTCCTGAATATATGGGGGAGACTGGAAAGGAGAGTAATTTTTGGGCTAGTACTGCTATGTTTGGAAATTTAGCTTTGGTCACTTTCCACCAATTAAGTAATTCTTCTTTTTCCAGATTAGAAATTGATTTCTCTGGTAAAAAAAATTTCAATTTCTTTAAGAATTTCACCTTTTGAAGAGCCACTGATTTTTCTTTTTTTCCTTTTACACTAACTGACTCGCTGTCACTTTCACTTTCTTCAAACTTATAAAAACTAAGTAACTTTGCAGTAATTTCTTTTCTTAATGCTCCTGATGATTTTGAGGTACTTGGCAAATCTAAGTTCATTGTAGATAATACTCGTTTCTGAAAATGGATGGATGACTCATCGCCTGAACCTTCTTCTGCACTGCTACTACTATTATCACTTTCAAGCATCCATTTTCTACTCAATTTTCTTATTTCATTAGAAAATAAAGTCAGTTGTATCTTGGGTCTACTACAGTACCTAAAACAATTATCTTGTTTTGATAAATGTCTATTGATCCTTTCTCTTCCTTTTTATTCATAACTCTAAACTCTAATGCCTTCTTCAGCTCTTCTTTTAAAGTCTGAACTCTGCTGTCATCCTCAGAGTTTGAGAGATATGCTGGTGAGCTCAAATATGGAGAATAATTGATGATATAATTGATTTTGCCTTATAGTTTCCGTAATCATGGGAAATGGTTGAAAAACTCTTAGAATTTTTTCAAGTATTTGCCATTTGTTAGCAGTCAAAGCCTAAATGATTGATTGTTCTATAATATAAACTTGCAAAGGTCTTTTCAAACATTCAATTCTTTCTAGAATCAAATATGTGCTATTCCACCTTGTATTAATATCTTGAATTGGCATAAGTGGGCTTGCAAGATGTGGATCCAAGTCTCTTTGTATTCTTTTAAGTTCATTACAGCTTATTAGCAGTCAAAGCCTAAATGATTGATTGTTCTATAATATAAACTTGCAAAGGTCTTTTCAAACATTCAATTCTTTCTAGAATCAAATATGTGCTATTCCACCTTGTATTAATATCTTGAATTGGCATAAGTGGGCTTGCAAGATGTGGATCCAAGTCTCTTTGTATTCTTTTAAGTTCATTACAGCTTAAAAACTGGAATGATTGAAATGTGTACAAATATTCCTACATTTCTTTATTAAATCACACTGTTCTTTGAGAAAAATAAGGCATCTTTAATAACAAATTGAAGTTTATAAATAAAACAACAAAAACTTGTGTATCCTGCTAAATCAGTTCCAAGTTTCTTGTTATATGCTCCATCTCGAAGGATCAAATGGATTTTGTTAGAAGGAATTTCCCAATTATTCATCATAATTTTAAAACTCATAGTGATTTTAATTCCAGAATGAGAACCAGGGAAATACTCGCTGGTAAGCCAGAGTGCAATTAAAGAAATAAATGACTAGTTTGAATTATTTAGCTCTCTATATCTGTAGTAAATGATATCTGCTCAGCCTTAGAGAACTTCTCAAATACTGCTGATCATAATTTCCTGTATGAAGTTGGTAACATCTTCTCTACAAAATATTTTCTACTAGGAATAAGATATTTTGGTTGAAGATGGGCAATAAGTCTATGAATCCCTGCTCTTCAGTGACTGTGAATGGTTGGTTACTCATTGCGATAAAATTCAATTATTTTTGTGATTTGGGGTCCTTTTTTTGAGAGAAACTTTCCTCAAAACTCACTTATCTCACGGCTTGGATCTATTGCTCTTGTGGTTTCCCCTGTTCTAGAACAAGACTCTCCCTTTTACTATTAAAATTTTGGACTTCAGATATTCCCTTTGGTATTGATTTTTCCATATGCTCCTTAGTAACGTTATGCTAAATGTAATATTGTATGTTGAAAGTTATATAAGTATTTTTATTTCTTTATAGTTAAACGAAATTCATAGAAATTCAGTTCCGGCAGATTCCGGCCAAATTTTTGTGATTCGGCTAATTCGGTTCCAGCCGGAACTAGAAATTAAGATTCAAATTACACCACTCATTAAGAATACATTTTCACGTTTTTAAATCATTTAATAACACGCTCAGTAAAAAAATGCTTACACAGTTTGGTCAGCATCCCGAAAGACACATGTATGTAACTAAAAAAATACAGCTACACGAAATTAAATATCATTTTATTAATCAGGAGACATTTTTACCTTGAAATAAAAAAAAATAAAAAAAAATAACGCTTTAAAATTTAAAATTGTTAAAAATGTTGGAAAACTTAATATAGTTACCGTTTTTGACAATACAGAGCCGAGTACTCGGGCGCGCAAAGGTGC